>JAVJIF010018676.1:0-70282 GCA_038442645.1 Agave tequilana | reverse complement strand
TACAAAATTTCAAACTCATGAAATAGACTATTAAAATAAGTTTTTCTAAATAGATGAAGCATAGATGCATATAGATCAAATCTAATATACATTAACCATGTAAACTTGTTTTGATTCTATTTATTCATTAAAACCATATATATATGAAAGACCGAAACCGGTTAAACCGAAAAACCAAAACATGAAACTTTAAACTTGTGTGTGAATTGTGAACTTGAGCATATCAACACTATCTAATCTTTAACACAAGATCTAAACCATAAACTAAACAAACTGAGGTCTTCTTGTAGAACTCCTTCTCTAAGTCGACTCGATCCAAACGCGATCCAACGAGCTGACTCCAATGCTAGATGCGATCATGACGCTTGAGCTCTTGAATCACCATGCGAAAGCTCCAAAATACCTTTGTTGAAGCTAATCATCTACTAATATCTTGATCAAATATCTGAAACTAAATATCACAATATTATTAGTAAATTATAACTACATGAGTTAATCATCATTAAAACTAGAGTGAAGGGCCTCTGGGCCAACAATCTCCCCCTTTTAGATGATGACAAAACTCATGGAGTTATATATGCATGGATTAAAGTAAGCTTCATAGAAGCTCCCTCTTAACACATGCATAGCAATAAACAATAAGTTATTCAATGAATGCTCAACATAAATATGTATAACATGATATTTGATACGAATGAAATAAACATGCTCTTGATACCAACAAAAGATGCTCTTGATATCAATGGTAAAAGATAACAAATTAAACAAACATGCATATATAAACACTCCAAATTTCTCTTCCCTTTTTGTCAATTCATCAACAAAGGGGTACAAATACTAAAAAAATATAAAATAATATTTCTTCCTTTATGCATAAATCAAAACAATAAAGGTGTATATGCTATATACATTCATGAAGAGGAGAGACGTGAAGTTAACTCCCCCTGCATACATGCATTTATATGAAAGAGATGACTAAATCCTAATCACATAACGCATAATATACAATGTATAAAAGGAGATGTGAAGCTCCTCCTACACACGTGTAAGACATAGAGAAGAGCAGTCAAACTCCTCAATATGAGATACACTCAACATGAATCTATATATAGAGAAGATGTTAAGCTCCCCTTGCATATAAGCAATACATATCAAAACTTTTGATACCAAATTATGATACCAATTGAAAATAAACAAAAATTTTAAGATACTAAACGATACTAATTGAAAATATCTTATAAACTTTGATACCAATGGAAAATGATACATTGTATGTTTTGATACCAATAAAAATATATATGTATTTTAGAATCTTGATACAATTGTAAACATCTTGTAATTTTGATACCAAATGAGAATATTTTGTAATTTTGATATCAATTGAAAGTGAAATCCAAATATTTATGTAAACATAACTCATTTCAATATAGATATCAATTTAAAATGAAATATGATACCAATTGAAAAACAAACCAACTATTTGGTTAAACAATTCATTTTGCAAATAAAGATACCAAATTTTAGAATAAAGCCAATTTAGGATTTTTGATACCAATATTGAAAATGTTAGCATATTCCAAAAAAAATATTTTTCATTAAGCGTATAGGAAACTAATTGAAAAATAATATACCAAATCATATTATTTTTCTTCATAAAGAGTGGGAGTAAGATACCAATTGAAAATACAATCTATTGAAAACTAAAACATGAAGTTTTCTCCCCCTTTATGAAATACCGATGAAAATGATGCATAAGCTTGTATAAAATCCAATTGAAAACTAATAGTCATTAAGGAGTAAATCAAGCTTAGCATAAATATAATTTGTGCTTTAAGATGTAAAGATATAGTAAGCACAATCAAATCATATATATATGTATGAAAAAGTAAATACCAATAGAAATTGATACTTCTTGAAGTTTTGAAGCATAATATATAGAAAACCAAAGATGAGTATACAAACATGAAAATATCAATTGGATACCAATTGAAAAAAAATGATGAGGATCAAGTGTATAACTAATACTACTTCTCTTTCATGCACATGTTTAATGAATTTTTCAATAAAGATCATACAAGGCATGGTCACCTATCCAAACACCCTTGATGGGTAAGGGTTTTAAAAAATAAGTTCGACAATAATTATAAATCGTTTGAAAACTCTACCATATGAAGAATAACGCAACTAGTTTTATGAAAAACTTAAAAACTAGTACGAAATCCTTCAAGGAAGGAATAAAACAATAACATATCCATAAAACATGAAAATTACACAATCATCAACACTCAAAATAGCAATAAAGCTCATATAATCTCATGAAAATAAATCATGAGTAAACAACAAATATAGAGTGTAATAAGTATGTAATCAACAAAAGTCATGGAATAAGGCATTTAAGCTCAATATGAAAGTCCTTTATAAAAATCATCAAAACTAAATCTACTTCAAGGTATATGTATGTTTAGTCAAAACTAAAGGTATACATACATATCCAAACACAACTGAGTCTATAAAGAGATTTTGCATGAAAGGCAAATGACTCACGGCTATACATGTATATCCAATAGTTTCAACAAAATTACCATATACATGAAGCTAAATATATACATGAAACATGTACAAAAATAGGGAATACAAGTCAAAATGCATGAATCATCAAAACTAGGCTATACTAGTACAGCTAATGAGTACAAATGAGCAATCAAGTACAAACATAATAATCTATTTGTGGCTCACTATTTGTACAAGCATATACACAAGTTTTAATGAAAATTACATCTAAACTGTAATCAAAACATGAAGCATAAAACGAAACACATAAGCCAACATGATCATTATGTAAATACACATGTATTAGACTAGCGATATACAACATAGTTAACTAAAGTGAGAACATAAAAATATAAAATCCATATAGAACATGGGTGTATCTCAAAAATACTACATATGTATATCACAAATCTAATTATCATGGCATTAACATAATAATCATAAAACATGACATGCCAAAAAATTAATCATATGAAGCATGTAAACATAATGGGAGATAGAGATCGTTACCAAAACCATGAGGGTGAATCTCTAGGCTCCAAAACGGGGTGGTCTCCCACCAAACACCCCTTGAAAGTGATGCATCCAAAATTGTTACTTTTAAGCTCGGAACGCATCCACCTCAAGGCACTAATACCCTCACGTCGAGTGAAGAACCCACACGTACATCAAATAAAATAGGAGTGGCTTTGGTACCCATACTCTTTTGGGTCCATGGGGGTAGCTCCTTTCCTAACCCAAACAAATCTATTTGCTAAATTTACATCATGTACTCTATCATAACAAAACTTAGCAAGGTGGCCCTTACGTCCACAGTGTGTACAACTGTACACATGAGTATACATTGTGTTATGTGTATGAACGTGAGAAGCATGTGTATGCTGTGATTGTGTGCATGCATAGGAGGAACATGTTTCTTTCGAAACATAAATTCAAACGTGTGTGGTTCAGGCACATTGGCTCAAAGTGGAGCCAAACAATCAACACTCGTCTTCAAAACACAAATATCATTTTTAATACTTGAAGATAAGTGGAGCATGCAATATGTAAGCTAGATGATGAAGCTACACTAGCTGACAAACATGAGTATCTAAAATCATTTTTCAAAGAAATATTTTTATTAGAAATTGAATCCAATCCTTTAAAATAGAAATAATTTTTTTTTAAAGAATCATTTTCTTTTAAAACAAAAATAAGTTTTGAAGATAGAACTTCATTTTCTTCAAAACTTCATCACAATCATTTTTATTTTTCAAAATTTTGTTTTCATTAAGTCAAGTTCAAGTCGGGAATTTCAATGAATCATGTTCACTTGAAAATCTCATCCCTCTCTTGCAAAACAATCTCAAGTCTAGAAGACAAATTTTTATTTTCTTCTTTTAATGTAAAATTTTTCTTTTTCAAAACATTATATTTTTCTACAATTTTTCACAAAACAATAGATAGTTCTTCATTTAATGCATCGGCATCAATATGATCATCGCCATAAGAACTAACACAATCATCTAGTTGAGTTTCCGAATGTACCTCATGGGAGTCATTCCCTTGGACCATGTAGAAATGTTGGTCGGACTCGTCTCCACTAGATTCCTCTCCACAATGTTTGGCGTTTGAAGCTCGGGAGAGGACAAAGTATTCCACACTGCAAAAGCGGAATCATAATGAGAAATCATAGAACATAATCTTTACTTAAAGTGCTTCTAAGTGTCGTTAGGGCTTGTGCATTGGCCTCTATATGCTTGCTATTACCAAGATAGGATTTCTTAGTAGCGGCAAGGAAAAACTTGCAAACCTAGGGTTTTGAGGTACATACTCATCCTAAATTTCCACATGTCAATGTTGGAAACATCATACATGGGAGGGTCAAGCAGTCCACGAGTGTGTGTATAAACAAATATGTGTGCAAATGCAAATCTGGATTATCAACCAAATCTCACTCCTAGGTGGTAAGCCTAATATCAGGAGCGTAGGCTCTGATACCAATTGAAAGTCTACACTAGAGGGGGGTGAATAGGTGTAAGGCTAATCTAATGACAAATAATGTGAAATTAAAAACTAATTGTAACACACTTAGTGTAACCAAAGAGTGTAGCCAAATTCCTGGTGAAGGGCTCTGGACTAACTCCTTTAAATTCCTCTAAATAAGAGTTGAGGTGCTATATGAAGCTCTCTTGGTTAAACACAAGCATGGGCACATAATCAAACCAAGCATGTATATGATATGAACAATATGAACAATGCACAATGTAAGAGAGAGGGAGTTAGAGAAAGTGAATCAAACGCAAACACAAGGATATGTTTCGAGGTTCGAGCACACAGCTCTATGTCCCCACCTTCACATAGAAGGATTTCCACTAACTCGTCCACACAGGACTTCCCATACAGGGAACCTCCACTGAGGATTGGGTAAATACAATTTGGGAGTACACAATTCCTCTCTCAACAAATACAACCTCTCACTAGAGGCAAGGCACAAAGCCAACACAATATCAACCTCACAAATGAGGGATAGCACAAAGCCACCCAACACAATCACTTCACACTTGAGGGAATAGGCATAAAGCCACCACTCTAATAATCACCTCTTCACTAAGAGAGGAATCAATATAATCACCTCTCACTAAAGGGATATCACAAATAAAGGAGGTTTTACAATACTTGGTGGTTCCACAACCACAAACCAATTTCCCCCACAAAATAGATCCTAATAAATAGGGTAGATAGATAAGCTCAAGTTTGTGAAAATAAAGTGTTTGGACAAAGAAAATCACTGGGAAACTCTCCAAATAGATATAGAAATTTAGATAAAAATCAATTCCCAAAAGACTCTATTTTTCTTTAAAATTCTAACACTTTAAAAACAAATAAAGAATGATCTTTTAAACCCAAAAACTCTTTTGAAAACTTGTTGTTTAAACATTGTAAAGATTGAAAATTTTGCTCTCTAAAAGCTTATCTAAAACAGCCAAGGAATGGGGTATTTATAGCCCCAAACAAAATCTGCCCGTTGGCAGCTGGAAAGGTGGAAAGGCAGAATTGCCTTTCGGTCGACCGGGCGGTCGACCGGCCAACGGTCATATTTATGACCGTTGAGCCACGGTCGACCGGGCGGTCGACCGGAGACTGGAAACAGAGAGTAGAGCTTTCTGCCGGTCGACCTGGCGGTCAACCAAGGCCTTTCCAGAGCGCTGAAGCTCTTTGGCGATCGACTGGGCGGTCGACCGGCCTCCCAGCCTGGGCTGCGTGCACGTCTGTGCACGTCGGTCGACCAGACTGGTCGACCGACGTCTGCAGACAGCCAGGTTAAACTTATAGGGATTGAAAACTTGGTTTTTGACTTCAATTAAATCTCATAAATTCCACAAAAATCAGTCTTATTAGATCTTTGAAATACAAATATGTGTGATAAAAATTCAACACATATTTCAAACAATTTGAACCATTTTTGTGTTCTAGAAAATTTGCCTTAAACAAAAATTGTATTTTTCAAAACTTGGATTTTTGAAATGGAAATCCGATTTCTCCAAAACTCATGTAAATACAAAAACATGATATTGAAATAACTTTGAAGCGTATTGTATATGGATGAATCCAATATACATGAAAGATATTATATCTATGTTTTGACATGAAATCAAAAAATAAGTTTTGTTTAAATACAAAATTCCAAACTCATGAAATAGACTATCAAAATAAGTTTTTCTAAATAGATGAGCATAGATGTATATAGATCAAATCTAATATAAACTTGTTTTGATTCTATCTATTCATGAAAACCATATATATATAAAAGACCGAAGCCGTTAAACCGAAAAATCAAAACATGAAACTTTAAACTTGTGTGTGTATTGTGAACTTAAGCATATCAACACTATCTAATCTTTAACACAAGATCTAAACCATAAACTAAACAAATCGAGGTCTTCTTGTAGAACTCCTTCTCCAAGTCGACTCGATCCAAACGCGATCCAACGAGCTTGACTCCAACTGAGTGCTAGATGCGATCATGACGCTTGAGCTCTTGAATCACCATGTGAAAGCTCCAAACACCTTTGTTGAAGCTAATCACCTACTAATATCTTGATCAAATATCTGACATTAAATATCACAAGATTATTAGTAAACTATAACTACATGAGTTAATCATCATTAAAACTAGAGTGAAGGGCCTTTGGGCAAACAAAAATAAGTATAAATGAAAGAATCATCAAAACTTGATTATACATGTACATGTAATGAGTACAAATGAGTAATGAAGAACAAACACATGATAAATAAATGTGGCTCATTAGTTGTACAAGTATAAAAATTTCATCTAAATATGTAATCAAAACATGAAGTGCAAAAATATAAACAAAACATGATCATAGAGTAAATGCACGTGCTTTAGAGGTAGGATACACACAATAGCTAAAATATAGTGAGAAACACAAAAATAATAGTCCATATAAATATGAGTGCTTCTCAAATACTATTTATGTATATCTCAAGTCTAATTAACATTGCATTTAACATAATAAACAGAAAAAATCAAAACATGCTAAAAGTCAATCAATGAGAGCATGTAAGCAAAATAAGGAGTTAGAGATAGTTACCAAAACAATAGGGCTAATCTCTAGGTCTCCAAACTATGATGGTCCACCCACTAAACATCCTTAAAGGTGATGCATCCAATATAGTGTCCATCAATCTCAAACGCATCCACCATCAAGGCACCAAAACCCTCACGTTAAGTGCTACATCAAATACAATAGGGTGGTTTTGGTACCCACACTTTCTTGGGTCTATGGGGGTTAGCACCATTCTTAACCCAAACAAATTTATTGCAAAATTTGAAACTTTTAATCTATCATAACAAAATCTTGCAAGGTGGCCCATACGTCCACAACGTGTACAAGTGTACAAATGAGCATACATAGAATCATGTGTAAACATGATGAGCATATATATGCCATCTTTTGTGTGCATGCATATGAGGAGCATGTTTCTTGCGAAACATGGATTCCAATCGTGTGTGGTTCATAGCACATTGGCTCAAAGTGAGCCCAAACAATCTACACCCTTCGTCAATATACATAAATCATTTTCAACATTAGAAGAAGTGGAGTATGCATTCTTATCAATGGAGGGTATAATAATGGAATTATGACAAGATTGAGAAGCCAAATTATTTTTCAAAGAAATATTTTGTTTGAAATAAATTTCAATTCTTTTGAAATCAAAGCAATTTTATTTTTCAAAGAATTATTCTTCTTTAAAACAATATCGAGTTTTGAAGACAAAACCTCATTATTCTTCAAAACATAATCACAATCAATTTTATTCTTTAAAATTTTATTTCTTTTAAAGCAAGTCAGGTTGAGTTTTCAAGGAGTCTCTTTCACTTGAAATATCAACCCTCTCTTGTAAAATCATGTTTAGCTTTGAAAATAAATTTTTATTTTCTTCTTTTAATTTAGAACTCTTATTTTTAAAAACTTTGTACTTTGAAAGCAACTTTTCACAAACCATAAATAGTTTTTCATTAATGTATGTGCATCCATGTTATCATTAAAAAAAAAACTAGCACTATCATCTAGTTGAGTGTCCGAGTTTATCTCAAGGGAGTCATTCCCTTGGACCACGAAGCAAGCTTGGTCGAACTCTTCTCCACTAGATTCTTTCTCCACATTATTTGTCGTTGAAGCTTGGGAGAGGTCAAAGGATTCTATACTGTAAAAGCAGAATCACAATGAGAAATCATAGAAAATTGATCTTTGCTAAGTGTGCACCTAAGTGCCACTAAGTCTTGTGCATTGGCCTCTATATTCTTGTTATTACCAAGATAAGATTTCTTGGTAGTGGCAAGGTAGACAAGCAATCCTAGGCATTTAAAGTATATATCATCTTATACTTTCATATATCGATGTTGATAACATCATACATGGGAGGCGCAAGGAAATCCATGAGTGAATAATATGTGTGCAAATGCAAATCCAGATTAGCAATTCAAGATCTAACTCCTAGGTAGTTAAACCAAATATCAGGAGCGTAGGCTCTGATACCAATTGAAATACACCTAGAGGGGGTGAATAAGTGTGCAAGCTAATCTAATGACAAATGATGTAGAACTAAAACTCAAATGCAACACACTATGTGTAACCAAGAGTGTAGCCGAATTCCCGGCGAAGGACTCTGGACTGTCTCCTCGGGATTCCTTTAAATTAAGAGTTGAGGTGCTATATGAAACTCTCTTGGTTCAACACAAGTATGGGCAGCACACAAACTATATCTAGCATATGAATATGTACAATATAAAGCAATGCAAGATATAAGAGAGATAGAGTTAAGAGACAATGGATCAAACGCAAACAACAAGATATGTTTCGAGGTTCGAGCCACTACTCTACGTCCTCGCCTTCACACAAAAGGATTTTCATTATGTCCACACAGGACCTTCCAGAAAGGGACCTTCACAAGGAATCACAACTTTACACTTGGATTACACTACTCCTCTCCCAAATACAGCCACCTCTACACAAGAGGGATAGGCTTAAAGCCAAATCACAATCACCTCTACACAAGAGGGATAAGACACAAAGTCAAAACTCAACCACAATCACCTCTACTCAAGAGGGATAAGACACAAAGTCAAAACTCAAACACAATTACCTCTACACAAGAGAGTTGGACACAAGCCAAACCACAATCACCTCTACACAAGAGGGATAGGCACAAAGCCAAACCACAATCACCTCTACACAAGAGAGATAGGCACGAAGCCAAAACTCAACCACAATTACCTCTACATAAGAGGGATATACACAAACCCAAAGCTCAACTACAATCACCTCTATACAAGAGGGATAGGCACAAACCCAAAGCAAAGAAGAGATTACAAACTTGGTGATCATAATAAACTACAAACAACACTTGGTGATCACAATAGACCACAAACAATTTTTCTCACAAAATAAGATCCTATATATAGGATTAGAGATGATAGCTCAAGTGTTAGAAAATAAAGTGTTTGAAAAATAAAATAACAGAGAAAAACACTGGGAAAAATACTAGATAGATTTGTAAATAAAAATCAAAACCAATTTCCCAAAGACTTTCTTTTCTTTGATTTTTTTCAACAATTTGAAAACAAATAAAAGATAAAGATTTTAGACTCAAAAACTTCTTTTAAACTTGCTGCAAAACCTTTAAAAAGATGGGAAGAATAGCTCCTGAAATTTTGCTGATCAAGAGATTACAAACACTCTCTTTTGCAACTCTCTTACAAAAACCCTATAGAGTAAAATTAAACTTGAAGCTTAAGAATGTAAGTGAGAGTGAAAATCAGAAAAAGAGATTTTAAGAACAAAAAAACTCAAATAAAACTTTGAAAATAAGATCACAATAGCAAACTTGAAAGTTTTTTTCTTTGAAAACAAACACTAGATTTTCAATAGAATTGTTGTTATGAAATATTCAATCCCAATAACCTTTTTTATAGGTTTTAGAAAAATATTTTAGAATAGTTTTACTAGGTCTAAAGAGGAATAAATTGACCTTAAAAATTCAACTTTTCTCATTTTAAAAGAAACATGTTTTAAAACAGTTTAAAGGAGCTAGCCGTTACTGCCAATCTGGAAGTCTGTTGGTCAATTTAGAGCACAGTTTCAGGCCTAAAATATCAGAATTGAGAAATACGTATATATGAATAATTTGTTAATCTTTAAGTATTCTTTCTAATTAAACTTAAATTAACTCAATATCATTTCATAGTAGAAAGTTATCAATAAAATACTAAAAATGTCAAATCAAAAATTGCAAACGTTTTTCAGATAAGAATAGATTTCAACCCAATATTTGACATCTTTAACTTCTGAATCCGAAAATGATTATTGAATAAGAAATATAGCCCTAAAAGTTATCTTTGAAATGTAATTTAAATCATATTAAGTGAATATAAGAATAAAAAGTTATGATAAGAAATGTAAAAGGGTGTCGAGCTGATCTGCAGAACGGTCGGCCGCGCGGGTCGATCGAGAAAACCCGATATATGTGTACTTGAAATCCAAAACCAGTTAAACTAAAAACAAAACGTATTAAACTTGTGTGAGTGTGTGTGAACTTAGCATATCAACACTAGTCTGTCTTATATAAGATCTAAACACAAACTAAAGAAACCGAAGTCTTCTTGTAGAACTCCTTCTCCAAGCCGACTAGATCCAAACACGATCCAAAGAGTTTGACTCCATCCGAGTGCTAGATGTGATCTTGACGTACAAGCTCTTGAATCTATATGCGTTAGCTCCAAAACTTCTTTGTTGAAGCTAAGCACCTACTAAGATCTTGATAGTAAACTGAAACTATATAAACACAAGATAATTAGTACTATAACTACATGAGTTGATCATCATTCAAACTACAGTGATGGGCCTTTGGGCTAACAAAATACCAATGATGGATAGAGGAGTAACAGTTTTGGCCCAAACGTTACAATCACCAATTTTGTGTTTTGATGATAACAAAGCATATATAGCTGTTTAGTACTAATCAAGTTCAAGTGTTTTAAGTGTGTTTCTGGGTTCAAGAAGATCTAATAGGTTTCTTTCTCTAAAGGAAGCTCAAGGGTGCTCAAGGTTACTCAAGTACCGAATTGAAACCCAAAGCACTCAATGTCGCTATCAGAGAAGCCCGCTTGAAGATTCTTGTAGTCGCTTAGAAGCTTGTAAGACCTAGTTTGTTAAAGAGTAGAATATAGATTTGATACTTAAAGATATACACACACAAAAATGCACGTTTTTGGAAGTATAATTTATTTTATTGGTGTTTTGACATGTTGGTTTTGATACATGATTCCACATTTTCTTAAAATGTATATCTCAGTTTAGAACTTATATCTCCTTGCTATACATGTCTTCCCCTTTCAAAACCCATAAAAAATTATTTAAAAATTTACTTTTTTTTCAAAACTGACTTTGGTTCTGGTTTTGGCCTAGGTCAGTCGACCAGGCGCTCGACCGTGCCTATTACAGGCTAGGACGATCGACCGCACAATCAATTGAACCTTTGGCAGAGGGGTGTGCATGTTGGTGCACATTCACAGTCGACCAACCGGTCGACCGCTCTTCTCTGCGGTCGACTGATATGTCGACCGACTGTCATCATTTTGGTCTCGGTTAAAATCGGTCGACCGAGCAGCCGACCGAAATCCAACAGTCAAAATTTTTAAATAGGGCCGGTCGACCGACACACTACCAGAATGGTAGTAACGACCAATTTTCAAAATCTTTCTTTTAAACATGTTTTTAAAACGTGGATTATTGAATTCTGAGGGTCAAATTCTTCCCTTTATGAACTGGTAAACTATTCTAAATGTGTTTTTCTACAGCTTATATAAAGGGTCATTGGGATTGAATTTATACAACAACAAATTCTCTTAAAAATCAAGTTTTTACTTTAAAAGTGAAAGTTTTCAAAGTTTTCTTTTATGCTTTTAATTCCAAAGTTTTTAATTGAGTTTCTGCTCTTATACTCTCTCTATTTTAATTTCTACTCTCACATACATCATTGAGCTTCAAATCTACTTTTTTACTTTATCGGAATTTGTTAGAGAGTTGTAAGAGAGTTTGATCTCTTGATCACTAAGAGCTTGTAATCTTAATTGGCTTTGTTCTGGTGTAGAGGATGAGTTACGGAGTTGTGTACTCTGAGTGGTTGTAATTCTTTATTGTAGGTCCCTTTGAGAAAGATCCATTAGTAGATAGTGAAATCCTTCACAGTGGTGAAGGCGGAGACATAAAGCAGTGGCTCGAATCTCGAAACAAATCTTTCTTGTTTGCGATTGCCTTATTGTCTCTATTTTATTTACTTATTTATTATTCATTCATTTTATTGATCATTACTCATCTCAATAAGGAAGCAATTGAGGACCTCAACTCTTATCTGGAGAAATCACGAGGAGAAGTTCAGAGCCCTTTATAGGGAATTCAATTCTTGTTTGAGTTATCGGTTTGCATCATATATTATAAATTGTTTAGAATTTGTATTTGATTAGCATTACACTTATTCACCCTCCTCTAGGTGTATTTTCACCAGTCAGATTTAGTAATGTGCTAAAGGCTAAAATCTGTTCCAGTATCCCCTTCAGCAGGTAGTATGCATGTATTGCCGAAAGCCCAGACACATTCAATGCAAATGTCGGATAGCCAAAGGACTGTGTTTGATATATGGGTATGGGGATCATTCGGTGAGCAATTGTCTATTCAAAAGGACCTATCCAACACCAGCAACACTTCTGGCACGAGCAGAACTCCCACCACTTCCAGCCCCACCACTGAGAAGGAACCCAGAACCCATTGACAGAAAAGTTTCACTCTCGTCCCAGCAGTATGATCAATCATAGAGAGGGGTAAAAGCTGGAAGAGGCCAAATCTATAATTTGTCAGCAGAAGAAGCTGAGGCATCAGATGAGTAATGGTAGGATATGGAGCCAAATATCTAGAACAGGAACCTGAAGGTGCCACCCGTAACTGTTAACCTTAATTTATCATGTTCTGAGTTGGTAAAATTTTCCTTATTATAACCACTTTACCACCTATTATCACCAATCTTAGTTTTTTCGTGATTCACGTTCATTTGCCATGATGTCCCTATCTCATCCGTGTTCATCCCTTTTTCATCTCTTCCCTTTCCAGTTCTCGTAGTCTTTATACCAACTTAAGACATGGGTAGACTAGTGAGGTAGCGATAGGACAGATGTGATTCTTTCATCCTATTCTGGCATTCTTCAATTCAAGTACACTATATTATCTTATATCATTTATTTCTTCGGCTTCACATTCTATTCTTATATGTATGGATGCATCACGGTGATAAGTACAGGAAGTCGGGTAGCCATCACTTATATAATCAGTTAGCTTGTATCACTGCACGGGGAGCGTCGGTATGAAATAAATTTTTAGGATTAGGACTTCTGTCAGACAAAGCTACGGTATTATCTATTTATATTATTCTAGGAATGATCATGATCTTTCAATCAACTTCACGGAGCTCTGGTATTTCAGAAATGATCCGCCGTAGAGTTGACATCCAGTAGACAACATTAGAACTTATCTCAGTTAGTATAAATTCTTGACCATGTTTTTTGAGTGCAACATCCAACATTTTTTAAGGATTTGATGTACCATGGATCTTGCTAACGTCGCCAAGCGGGAGTCGTGTTCTAGCCAGGCAAGCTCAATCAGGCATGGACATTGCTGCACTATGGCGCTTAGCATTTAGCGCTGTGTTACAGGCTGACTTCCCCACGTGAGTTATGCCAAGTGCGAGCCTCGCCGCACCTTAGTGCTAAGCAACTGACGTTGTGTTACGCAATGCCCCACCTGGGTTTGGCTTCGCTCGCCGCTAGGTCTATCAGTGTTTATCACTCTAATCTTGTTCCCCAGATCTCTCCCATCTAACGTGTTTTTATAAATTTAATAAGTCAGTTTTCTCATCGTATCTGAGCATATTGGCCATAATCTTTGTTGACGATCTATTCGACCAACTTCACAGGACTTGGGTATTTTCTAAATATTTATTTTACAGATGGGTTATCATCTAGAAATCAGTATTCAGAACTCTTTACAGTTCTTATAAGTTCTTAGTTAGGCCTTTCAGAGTAATCGACGCCTAGCATTCAGAACCCATTATATCGGTCTTCTATATTTAATTACGATCAGTTTATCGGGTTTTCTTTATCTGTGATTTTTTGGTCTACTTTCAGAGTGATGGAGAATATGCAGAATATCTGGTAATCTATTATAGACTCTTTGTCAGAAATAGCTTCACGATCAGCAAAGTAAGTATGGGTTCTGAACAAGTACATAGTCCTGGGGTCTCGTCTTTTGAAAGAAGTAACCATCGTTGGTTCTAACATAATTCAGGTAGTAAAAAAGTTGGCCAGTTCCTAAGACAGATCATCTTATATATTATTCAGAGTGGATTAGTTTTTAGAAGTTCCAGTAATATTCTTCGTACAGATATCAGATCGGTAGTGGTATGACACTGTCTGAATTTATACGACAAGAAGTGCAGGAGACATCTAGGTTCTGAGTTATCAATCAGTCGTATTGTGAAATTTTCCCTTAGTTACTCATATCTTAATTGGTATAATTCCCGTCCCTATCTTTTCTGTGTTCATCTTCCCCTTATCAAAATTTCGAGGATGAAATTTTTATAAGGCGGGTTAGAATGTAACACCCCGTTCCCATAATACGTATTTAGATACGTGTTTTGATTCCTCGATCATATTTTTTGACTTTTCTTTGTATTTATTTTGTTTTATGAGTATTTATATCATAGTTTGGTATTTGGATCTGACAAGCCTAGTCTGAACTGGGACCCGATCCCAATATATTGATTGATTTGACTTTTCTGATAGTCAGATTTGACCGATTTTAGTTTCAACCCTCGTTTTTCAATATTTTAGATTTTTTATAATTTTGTTGAATTTTTCGAATTAAATTGCAAATCTTCAAAACCGGTATCGACTAGTGCCGTCGATCAATTCTCAGATTTTTAACTTACAATGAAATTAAATTTCTAAAAATGCTTTCACAATACTTCTTAGAATCACATTTTCTATCTAAATATATTTTTGGAGATTTTTTTTGAATTTATCAAAATTCGACCAGATTTGATGTCGATCGGTATTACTGGTAGATTCCAGGATATTTATTTTGAAAATGGGATTGAATTTCTTGAATTCAATTTCACCATGTGACTTAATATAACATTATTATTTTTGAGAATTTTTTGGGGATCGTTCCGAGTTACTTATCTTCTGACTTTTCCAAAGTTTTCGGTGTTTTTCCAGATTCTGAAATTTTATCCAAATATTTTTCTTTTCTTTTTTCTTCTATTTTTTCATTTTTCTCCTCCACTCACAATTCCCTCCTATTTTTCTTCCTTTTCATTTCTTTCAAATTTTCTCAAAATTCCTCCTCCACACATTAAATATCACCCAACACTTTCTCTCTCTCCTCTCATTTATGAAGAGTACTTTAACTCGTACCCTGATGCGAACCTGATCTTCGCGTCTTAGTTCAGCCTAGATGAGACGCGAATTTCATTTTGAGAAATACGAGACTCAGTTAATGAGACAAGGATCTCATTTTCTCCACTTTCACACACACACACACGCACATATATTATATATATTCGTATCCACTCATTCTCTATCCAACTCAAACGCGGATCTGACCTCCGTGTCTGGTTATTCCTCACCAGACGTGGGTCTGGTCTCATGTTGAGACCCGTGTCATGCATTCATTACTTGAAGTTTCAGAGATCGGAGATTTCACGGTGTTTTCCCGTATTTAGGCGAGTGTTCTCGCTTTCATTCTGGTATCCCCACTTCGTCGGGTTGATTTG
Source organism: Agave tequilana (assembly GCA_038442645.1). Taxonomy (NCBI): domain Eukaryota; kingdom Viridiplantae; phylum Streptophyta; class Magnoliopsida; order Asparagales; family Asparagaceae; genus Agave; species Agave tequilana. The sequence goes on along the minus strand of JAVJIF010018676.1, from coordinate 54,343 downwards.
TATGTATGAAATTATACAAATGCTATAGCGGAGGTTTTGTATTTGTACTAGTGATTCCATGGACTTGTATTGTATCGATAGGATGTACTGTATTTGATATGGGGAAGTTTTAATAATATATATCTGTTTCTGTGTATGGTACTAACGCTTGTGCCGTACTCTACAACCTTCTAGCTTAACTGCTCTGCAGTTTTACTATAACCTTCAGGTTTAACCTCTCTGAGGTTTTTAAATTCCCCTGGACTTTCTATATGCTACGCCTGGTAGACGGACCTAGCGTCAGCACTTTACCGCTAACTCTGTTCGAGCACAGTTACCCCGTGAGCACGGCTGTGCCGTGAGCAAAAGTATGGCGTTCATACGCATATTGCGACACGTGTGTTTAGCTATGCTGCTAGTAGTAACTACGTTGAGCGTGATAACTTTTAGTGTTTTACATTAGCTTCGCTCCAGCTTGTTTAGCTTCGCTTGGATGATCGCTTGCTTGCTTACTCGCTTGCCTACTTGATAGCTCGATTAAACTTCTATTAATGGTTGTGAAGAGTTAAAAATCTTATATTATTTTCCTAAGGCTACATGATTTTTGGTATTCGTACCGATCTTTATAAGTTATTATTTTCCTGTATCACTTGACATGCTTTCATTTGATGAGCTAATATTTACGATACTATCTCTTGACACCTGCCTGATATCACCTGACATCTGTCATGCTATCACCTGACATCCTTCATGACATACCTGACTCTTATAATTATCACAATACGGGAATGATAACCTGACATCTTGATTACATCTTGATATATCCCAGTACAAACCGCACTCTTGATACACTTGTACTCCTGATACTCCTGACTTGTTCCTGCTCATTCCCGTAATTTGATAATTATCTATAAACTATAAAAAGGGACAACTTATATCGGGTCGGGGGAAACTTACAGATATCAATATATATTCGTGTTTACAGTGGTATTAGGTATCTTGTGCAACTAAAACTTCTTATTCGACCTGAGGGCCTCCAGGTGACTGAGAGGAGTGCTGGATCCCTCTTTCTTGGTACCATCTTGAAAAGGGCATCCTGTAAGACCCTCATATACGCCTTGCGTTCGGTTTCATACACCAGCAATGGAATACCCTGGACCGTGATCCCGGGCATGCATTGGACCCATTGTAAACATCACGCCCCGCTTCCAAAAATATGCTTGAGCGGAGACACGACGAGAATCGGCGACACATATACGCAAGAAAGATTCCTCACGTATACGTGCTAAGCCTTAAGTAACAGAACGAACTATAACAATTGACTATAATAAATCATGATCACTGCAATAATATATATAGATGTCCATACATGATATCAAATGAAATAAGAAAGAAATGGCAATTGGATGCGATATAGAGAGAATGAAGAAATAACATGAAAAAGAGCAAAAATACTGATAATCAAGAAGAGAGAGACCAGCTTATCGCAAAATGTACGGTCTTAACAAACACCTGAACAATCAAGTAAAACATCCAATCTGGACGCGCAAATCCAGGGTCATCAAAGCGACCCAATGAGTGTGTAAGAAATGGGAAAGGTGCCCGTGCATAAAAACAGTGTGTATAATAATAATAACATAATAAACTGTAAATAGCAGATAACTGAATAACATGATAAACTGTATATAAATGGTAACAAAATAATCAATATCATGAACAGAGTTGCGATAGAAGATAACTTATACAACTGTAAAATAAAACAACTGATACTCAAGTATGTAACCTAGCATATGTCACTAGTCTGGTTGGTTGTTATTAACCTAACTAATATAGTACTTAGCTGTGTCCCATACCACAGCCATTTTTTCACATATCAAATAAGATTATCGTTGTTGTAACTGCCTACCAATGTAGTGGATATATTTTAGAAGGGTACCTGCATGCCTGGTACCATGGTGTAACACCCCTGGCGCTAAACTAGGACGGACCGCAAGGCCCAAATAGCTAAAGACCACAGCCCCACACAAGAGAATAACTGGTGGGTGCCGTTGTCCGGGCTTAGCACTGACAACTGAATAGGTAGCCAGTACTAACTTGGTTCCCCATGATGGAACCCACAACTCGTAATATCATAATAAGTCCTCTCAAAATACACAACATGCATTATCAGGCAATTATCCCTTTTCCTCAAGTTATGGTGTCTTTTATTACAAGCAACAATATGAATTATTATTAATAGTAATTGACATCTCCAATAAATGCTGATGTCAATAATAGCTGATAATCTGACAACTGACAATTAGTATCTGACAGTTGATAACTGACAACTAATAACTGACATCTGAAATAAAATATTGGATATATACAGTCACTAAAATAACGGTATAACTAAAACTGTTAACTGGTGCAGATCTCTGACAACTACTATAAACTCTGAACACATCATATGATAACTAATAAATAGTCTCACAAATAACTGATAAACTAATAACTGCTATCTGATAACTCTGAAGTAGAAGATCACCATTATCAACTAGATTACTCTTGCAGTATTCTATCTCTATAATTGAGTAATTGCAATAATTAGGAACCAATCACGAAGTGAACTATCGAATATCCTCGAGCACAATTTAAATCAATAAATACCGAAATCATAACTGAAATAAGAAAACATCCTCAACCAACATGAAATCTAAAAATGTATGTATCTGATACTCAACATCAATAAGATCATCAATACACAGACAAACTAATCTGTGAATCTGAAAATACTTACAATTATTAACTCGACTAAAACAATCATATCAAAATACTTATCAAGATCCAATAAAAAGAATGTAAATTCATATCAAATTAGATTCTAACTAAGTCCATATACCAATCCAAGCATCAAGAAAATCTAATCTCTTAATAAGTAACATCATATCTAATATGTCCTCAAATACCCAAATGAATTCTTATCTGATAATCACCAAGCAATTGCCCAATAAACACTATATATAAAAATATTATCTGTCCTCAAACACGAACTAATTTAGTCAATCAATAGATCGAATCAAGTCATTGACTAAGATGTATCAACACTAGGCCTAAGCCGAACGACGAATTACTAACACATGAAATGACGCTGATAAATACTCAGATTAACTACATAAATAAGGTGAATGCTCATTGATACCTCATGAAGTGATACATTTAATCATATTGGTAAAATAATTAGATAGTCACATGAAATAATACGAGTAACATATAAACGCCTACTGACAACAGTAAATAAGGAAATAACACAAGAGTAAACACTCATATGAAATGATGCGGTTTTAGATCCGAATTGCCGTCTGATCTTCACTGCATGAACTAGTACAGATCTCCAGATCATCCCATGCCTCAGTCTTCGAATCGCCAGTGTATTGGGTCCATAATGGGCACAATCTGAATCTCTCGTTACCGAGTCCGGATCGCACGAACGAGTCCGAATCGCTGTAACACGCAACTAACCACACAATATATATATATAACTCATACACACTTGTACATAAATATACACGTACTTATGCATACAGTCAAGCATACACAATACATACACGTATACACGTATACAATATACACCCTTATACACACAACTACACATACACATAATTACACACAATAACACATACATACTCACACACATGTAGCACACTAACACACACACGGACACATACACAAACATAATACATACATACATATATACATACATACACATGCACTCAACTGCACACACTACATGTAATTACACACATAAATATATATATTAACACACCACACATATTACACATAATTACATACATTATTTAAATACACACCCAATCACAATTAACATACACATAAATAAACACACCCACACTACATAAATATATAGAGAGAGAGGGAAAGAGAGAGACTTAAGGCAAGGTAGGGATCGGCCACGAGTGAGGGTTTGCTGGTGGCGATTGCGGAGACAAAAGCCGCGGAGGAGGTCGACGGCTCAGCGGAGGAGAGGAGTGGATCGGGCAGCCAAAAGAAGGCCATGACAGAAGATGAAAGTCGCGGTGATGCGCTGGATGGTTGGACAGCGGGGGCTGTGGAGTTACTGTGCTCGGATGGAGAGGGAGGTGGTGAAGCTTGGTGGGTAGCCAAGGGCGTGGTGCGGCAGTGATGGGGTCTTGGCCTCACGGTGGAGAGGCATGGGAGTGCAGGCGCTAGTGGTTCTCTGTTGGAGGGGGCTCACGGCAGTGGGTTGCAGCCAAGTGTGTGGAGAGGCAGGCCATGGAGGACGTAGCCAGGTAGGCTGCCATGCACGGGGGCTGTGGTGGCTTGTGCGGGGTCTGCTGCAGGGTTGCATGGAGATTGGTTGTGCTGTAGGTGGAGTTGGCTCGGCCAGTGTAGGGCGAAGGCACTCAACAAGGGGCTGTACAAGAGGAAGTGGTGCGAGACAAGGGTGGTGGCTGGTCACGACAGGGATTTGCAGTTGGATTTGCTGCCAGGAAGATGGGGACGACCCAGGGCTACGGTGATGTGGGAGGAGGCACGACTGTGCAGGGTCCCGACAGTGGAGTGGAGTGTGTAGTAGCCAGCCAAGGAGGTGCTCACGGAGCTCCGGCGAGGGTGCGCTGCCATGGGCGTGTGCCTTGGAGGAGAGGGTGGAGGTGTATGAGAGATGAGGATAACGGCTAGGTTAAGGAATTAGGGAAGAGATTAGGGATTAGGTTTAGGGTTTAAGATGGATTATATAGGATGGTTAATTGGGTTTAAGGGTACTGGGTTGGGCTATTGGATATATGATAAGGATAATAGGATAATGGGTATCGGTTAAGTTCTCAATGGGCTAATGGGATAGGGAATCAAGGAAATGAATAGGAATAATACTTCCAATAATAATTATCCATAATCATTTCGTAAACAATAATTGAAATTAAACAATAATAATAATAATAAATAATAATGATATTAATAACAACCACAACAACCATATTAATACTTGACATAATAATAATAAATAATAATAATAATAACAACCGCTACTGATAATAACACTAATAATAAATAAAGTTAAATTAACATTTAATATTTCAAAACAATTAGTATATTTAATATGATACTAACCATAAACCAAGTAAATTAATAATGATAAATAAATTAAATAAAATTTATAGTAAAATGAATATTTAGAAAATTAAAATACAATGTTACTAACTAGGGGTATTACAGATATCCCTGTTGGTTTTCCATAACAATCTTGCTTTACTCAGATACGGATATATATGTGCTGGGACGCTAGTCCACATATTTAAACATCTGAGTAGGACAAGTAATAATAATAAAAGATGCCAATTAATAAATCGTTGTGTGTTTTGCAATTCAAGTTGTATCGACTTTGTTTTACGATGACGTGATATATATGGTATATCGATGGGAGTTTTCTTGTTTGGATATTCCTTCAACGTACTTATCTCATGAAGCCATAAACTAGGTTGTACCACTGGTTTTACCGTATTTGCTTTCATCGGGTTTTACTTTAGATTTCTGATTTTATTATTATTACTATTATTATATTATATATGTATACATCCTGGCTTACCCCCTATGTACTACTCCCACTGGTCTACTGTTCTTATCATATTACAACATGCATGTTCCCTGCTTGATATCACTGACTATTCCTCTGCCTGCTCTTGTATGCTGGTGCTTACGATACGATTTTCAATACATGCTCATTTGATTCGGATTTATCGATACACATGTGCTTATCTAAGGACGTTACTTAGCATTCACCACACCACTCGTTAGGGAGTTCTGATTCCTCTGGATCTACATGTCTAGATCCTGAAGCTTGGAGCTTGTGGATTCTTCCGAGTGCTGATCAGAGTGGCGGAGGGAAAGCATAGATCTCCAGCAGACCATCCAAAGTCCTTTTCTTCTAGGCATCCTTGCTCGTCTCTTGAGTTTTTCTTTCGTCAGTTGTGAGCATCTTTTGTACTGTTCATATTTATATATCTCTTTGTATTCTTGCATTTATGCCTATCGATGATATAATATTCTTGTAATGTTGTATCAGATCTTGTGATAACCTTGTAATTGTACTCATATGTTGGAATATATAATGCATCACATACTTTCGTACTCTAATTCTTGCATGTACTGATGCTTAGCGTATATATGTGAGGGCATTTTTGACCTGTGTATATATGTCGCAGTAACGTCTCTGTACCCGCGGGATCAGGGTGTTACAATTTTGGTCCCCCTAAAACTACCGAAAAAGTTCTATATAGTGAGTTCTGTTGGCCCACTTTGTTTAAAGATGCATTCGATTTTTGCATGACGTGCACAAGATGCCAAATGATTGGTAGGATTGTGAAACGTAGTATGATACCACTCAACTCAATTCTAGAAATAGAACCTTTGACATTTGGGGCATCAACTTTATGGGACCCTTCCTAGTTCATTTGGGCACCAATATCGCTTGGTAGCTGTGGATTACGTATCCAAATGAGTTAAAGCTATCCCTTACAAGACAAATGACAACAAAGTTGTTGTCAAGTTCTTGAAAGAAAACATCTTTTCATGCTTGGAACCTCTCGTGCAATAGTTAGTGATAAAGGCTCATCTACAATAGAACTTTTGAAACTCCTATGCGAAAATATGTCATAACACATAAATTATTCACGCCTTACCATCCTCAAACTAGTGGGCAAGTAGAAGTCTCGAATAGACAAATTAATCTTATCTTGAAGAAAACTATGAATCAAAACCGAAAATACTAGTCCACAAAATTGGTAGATGCCTTATGGGCATATAGGACTGCATTTAAAACGATTCTAGGGATGTCTCCTTATAGGTTAGTGATTGGTCACTAATGTTGCATATTTAATGTCACATTTCATACTGATTTTAGAATAAAAGCCTGCATTGTCCTAATTATTTGTTTGATTTATTTGCAGGCCCAATCCTTAAGGAGATGAAGAGAAATGAGCCCAAAAGCCCACCAGAATTCTGAATTAAATCAGAGTTAATTCGCACACATAAAATCAGGGAAAAATCAAGAGGTTGAAACCAGTTGAGAAGAATCCTCTCAGAATCGATCGGTTAAAGCCAAGAATCCATGGCCATTTCGTCAGAATCCGGAGCTCAAACGAAGAAACCAACAAAGGATAAAGTCAGAAGAAACTCCCCGGATGACCCACCAACAGGGTGTGGCCATCTGGCCACACCGTGGTGGGGAGTTACGGGGAGCGTGAACTCCCCGACCTCCCCGGGATCTTGGTTGTTAGGTTTTTGGCCTATAAAAAGGCATTTTCTGTGCTGAAAGTGGACGCCAATGCAGATTAGGATTTTAGACTAGTTTTTCCATTTTGTAGTTTAGTTTTTACTTTATGTAACTTGTATGTAATTAGGGTAGAAGAAGATTCATGTAAGTAAGAGAGAGGGACTGATGTTGAGAGTGACACCGACGATGTACCCTACTCCTTTCTTTCATTGTCTCAGCAAGTAATAAAGGTAAAGGCTTTATTTGTTTTCTATTCTGCTTTACTTTACATTTGTTTTGCTTTTCGTTTTCCTCTTCTACTTCACCTTGGTTTTATGTGTTGAGTCTACAAGTGAACTCCAAAGCAAGTACACCGATGCTACGTGAGAGCCAGCGATAGTTCATGAAAGACGTTCTCCTCTTCCAAGATCGCATCACTTCGTTCTTCTTATGCTTGACGATATAATGTGCACGGGGACCGAGCTCGAGTTTATGATCTATACGTTGAACGCCTCCGAAGCAAAAAGGTAGAACTTGCAAAAAGGTTTCCAAGTAAGTCATCACCAAACTAGGTAAGTAATTCTTAACTTTCTTTCTTTTCTTTATCGCTATAGTATAGATCGCCAACACGATTTCTTTCACCACTTCTTCCCAATCGTTTTCACTCTTTCTTTCCACTTCATTGTACATTGTCGCTTTCTTTTGCTTTCTGATTTTCCCACCTTCTTCCTCTTTCATATTCTTCTAACTTTAACTATAACTTTCTTTTTTCATTTTTATAACTTTAAAACAGAGAAGAATCTTCGCTTATTTTCATAAGATTTCAATAAAACTGTAAACGCTTCCATCGCAAACCCCCTTGTGGATCACGACCCGCATAGCCACTTGCTATAGCGGAAGTATTGAGCACTTGCACGTTTTTATTATAAGATCTGAAAATCCGTATTTTTGTGCAGGTTTAGCTTCAATCAAATTTGGCGCCGTTGCCGGGGAGGGTAACATGTTTTTTTGAAATCTGAATTTTTCTTGCAAATCTTTTAGAACTAAACGATTTTTCTTCTCTGTTGCAGGTTACAGGGCAAGCAAAGCAAGAAATCAAGTTTGCAGTAACATACAAGTGGCCGTGGGCCTCTGCTCTAGAAAGCAGAGACCCATTGCCCTCTGAATTGCCGCGTTTCCACGGCAAAGGCCACAGATCCGCGGCAAGGAAGAGTTGACTACTAACAGCTTTTGCAGGGCTGCTTATTTTAAAAATTCTAGTTTGCTGCAACTTTGATTTTTCTTATATGCCATAACATAAGCCTGCTAATAATCAACAGTAAAAAGTTTGTTGCAAAAGTTAAAATTGATTAGACGTTTGCATTTTAGGCACGCGTTCTTTTCAATTCATTTAATTTTTACTGTTGAAGAGTGCTGGAGCAAGGTATGTTTGCATTGCATCTAGAATAGGACTATCTCTTGGTTGATTTATATCGCTTAGAGTGCATCTTATTTATCTTGTACACTTGCACAAAAACTGATCTTAAGGGCACCACCCAATAACAAGATAAGGTGGGATTTAATCACTCTTCCTTAGCCCAAAAATCAGAATCCAAGCACTCACTAACCCAAGCCTAACCTAAAATCGAGTAGACGTTGGCCCTAGGGACATCTCGGACTCAATTAGGAGATTATCCTAAGGGGGAAAAATGTTGGAATCTAACTCTTGCAAAATCAGTGTCTAGGAAAGGGATTGAGGGCCGAAAGCCCGAAGGTGGTGGTTATTTAATTAAGGAACGTTTGACGGAAAACTCCCACCAACCTTGCCCTGACCTGGCTGATTAGCTTGTGGTTAAAGTCTACATTAGACCTCCCGTGGACAGTCTAACCAGTTAGGAGTCGTCTAGGTCCTAAGTCTACCCTAACTTAGGCTAGAATTTTTTCTTTTTTGTTTGTTTATTTGTTTGTTTTTTCTTTGTTTGTATTCTATTGTGTGATATGGACTATAATAATAATTTTTCACCTACAATAATAATCCATATTACACACCAACTTCATTTTCGGATATTACCAACCCGGCATATCATAACTTTGACCAACCTAGTGTGCCGGATTGGTCTTATCCGAATCAATATGACCCATACCCCCCATCTAATAACTATAATTTCCATAATGATTTCAACTCTTCACCGAGTCAGTGGGGATTCACCTCCCCCGAGCATAATTTCCAACCACCTTGCCCTCCTTCTCCACCCAGTCCACATTATGTTCAAGATTCATACTCAGTTCCACCCGTCCAAAATAGGAAACCATCAATTTTGGAACGGAGTATGCGTGAGTCCAAACACAAATCCCAAAATCTAATGGACTCATAATTTCAATACCACTTCCAAGACAACTCTTCATCTTTTCATCAAAACAATGAACCCATCAATTATGAAAAGATGCTAGAAGCCATGACTCATGCTCAAAATACTAGAAATCGTGACATAGATATGATGGTCGAATCTCTACGTTCCCATCGTCCTGATGTCACTTACCATTCTGTTAGAGCCAAAGAGTCATGTTGTTTTGGAAATCAAGATTCTATTTCAGAACAACCACTTGAACTTGCCCAAACTCCAAATTTTGAAAAAGATATTGATAGTTTAGCAAGTTTTCCTTTTCCTGAAATAGAACTTGAGAATGAATATGATCTTGAACCCCAACTTAGTGATTCAATGCTTCTTCCTGATTCAATAATGACTCCGGTATCTTCACCTGATTCGATCTTTCCCCGAGTCAACATTGGATCCTGTACCAATCCATAATGAAATTGAATCACCCATCTGTGAGGATCATATTGAACTTGACCAATTATACACTCTTGAAGATCCTATTGACAAATTGGCAAGTTCTCAATTTTTTGATATTGAAGTCAATGAGATATGTGACCTAGATTCTCATATCTGTGATCCAGTTCAACTTTCTGAATCAATCTTGACTCCTGTTGTGTTACCAAACTTGAGTAATGTTTTAGAGTCAGTTTTGATTCCTCCACCTATCATTCATGAACTGGAATCACCCACATTAAGTCACATTCCATTGTTAGAAAATACATGTGGACTGGAGTTTCAATTTCTTGACTTGGACCCAATTTCTGAACCTATTTTGACTCCTGAACCTTTACTTGACTTAAGTCACCTTCCTGAGTCGGTATTAGTTCCTGTCCTTCCTGAGTCCAAGTCAACTGTTCTATCATTTCATACTCCATTCTGGGACGAGGCGGTTGACAAATTTGACTCCGAAATCAATTATGGAATTTGGAAATTAGATGGGGTTAAATTTTTAATAAAACTTCTTAATGGAGTTATCTTTTTAGTGGGTTATATTAAAGATATTTTGGTGGGTTCCTCCGAGACCCAAGAAAAGTTGATTGGGCTGCGTTTCGTGGACCAATCAGACCACCACCGGAACCACCACCTTAAGGTAACATTTCCTTCCCTGTCGTCTTTTTCATGCATCTATGCATTAATTCATACATTGAGGACAATGCATGAGATAGGTGTGGGGGAGGGTCTAACATAACTTTTCTTTTTCTTTAAAATAAAAAAATAATAATAATAATAATAAAATTGACATTTTTCTTTACTTTTAAAAACTTTCTGAAAAATAGAAACAATATTTTGACTTATTTTTGTAAGAAATTAAGTTAATTTTAAGGAATAGAAAATCCAAATTAGGATTTCTTATACTTGGTCAAAATAAGATTATTTGTTTGATTTATAGAGTTAGGAAGATAATTTGTCAAAGTAATTTAGTCTTGATCTTTACCTTAATGAAATATGCACACTTCATACACTTACACACTTAGGGTTCAAAAAATAAAAGATTCTTATGCCTTATAAAAAATATATATATATATAAAAAAATGAATAAGTCTAATTATTGATTAGCTAGGTGCTTTGGCCTAAGCAAGCCTTAGTATTTTTGCGAAAGATAATTAGATAAGTTTGAAACAAAAAAAAAAAAAATGAATAAGTCTAATTATTGATTAGCTAGGTGCTTTGGCCTAAGCAAGCCTTAGTATTTATGCGAAAGATGATTAGATACTCTGATTAAGCTGGGTATTTGTGCCTAATAAAGCATAAGTATTCACGCCTAAAAGAGGTTCATATAATAAAATCCTTAGTTTTGTGGCCTTGTTTGCTCGAGTCCTTAAGTCCTTGGGGGTGTTTTCTCACCTGGTGCCCTAAGACCGTTTGGTTTAGGAGTCATCGATTAGAGGCTCGTTACATGGGCAGATTAGAAAGCCTAATAGAACTAAGGAATAATACCACAAAAAAAAAAGTAAAAGTATATATATAAATAAGTAAGGCATAAGAGTTAGAGTTAATGAACCCTTAGTCAAAATTTTCACAGTCATAAGGTGCATATGACTTAGGGTAAAGTAATAGACTAGATGAGAAGTACAATTTGACTCCTTACTTTGATTGATAACAAATTTTCGAATAAAAACTAAGTTTAGGAATGAAAAATTTAGTCTTCCTATAACTTATAGATTACTTAGATCTTACAATCATATTTCAAATATTTTTCTCTTTCAAAATGCTTTTCGAAAATACTAACTCTTTATTTCTCTTTCTTTATGGATTTTGTGGGTGCAATCCGCTGAAAACCCTCACGAGACAAAACTCGTCCTCTAGGGGAAACCTAGAGGTTTAACGGCTTGTTGCACATGCTCAGTGCAATCGCGCGACCTGCGAAAGTGGTCTAATAATCCTTAGTATAGTTTAGTTGTTTTGCTCGAGGATGAGCAAAAGATAGGTATTGGGGTGTGATTGGTCACTAATGTTGCATATTTAATGTCACATTTTCATACTGATTTTAGAATAAAAGCCTGCATTGTCCTAATTATTTGTTTGATTTATTTGCAGGCCCAATCCTTAAGGAGATGAAGAGAAATGAGCCCAAAAGTCCACCAGAATTCTGAATTAAATCAGAGTTAATTCGCACACATAAAATCAGGGAAAAATCAAGAGGTTGAAACCGGTTGAGAAGAATCCTCTCAGAATCGATCGGTTAAAGCCAAGAATCCAAGGCCATTTCGTCAGAATCCGGAGCTCAAACGAAGAAACCAACAAAGGATAAAGTCAGAAGAAACTCCCCGGATGACCCACCAACAGGGTGTGGCCATCTGGCCACACCCTGGCCGCAGAATTGCGGCAAAAGCCGCAATTCTGCGGCAATCTTGGGGAGTTACGGGGAGCGTGAACTCCCCCGACCTCCCGGGATCTTGGTTGTTAGGTTTTTGGCCTATAAAAAGGCATTTTCTGTGCTGAAAGTGGACGCCAATGCAGATTAGGATTTTAGACTAGTTTTTTCCATTTTGTAGTTTAGTTTTTACTTTTATGTAACTTGTATGTAACTTAGGGTAGAAGAAGATTCATGTAAGTAAGAGAGAGGGACTGATGTTGAGAGTGACACCGACGATGTACCCTACTCCTTTCTTTCATTGTCTCAGCAAGTAATAAAGGTAAAGGCTTTTGTTGTTTTCTATTCTGCTTTACTTTACATTTGTTTTGCTTTTCGTTTTCCTCTTCTACTTCACCTTGGTTTTATGTGTTGAGTCTACAAGTGAACTCCAAAGCAAGTACACCGATGCTACGTGAGAGCCAGCGATAGTTCATGAAAGACGTTCTCCTCTTCCAAGCTCGCATCACTTCGTTCTTCTTATGCTTGACGATATAATGTGCACGGGGACCGAGCTCGAGTTTATGATCTATACGTTGAACGCCTCCGAAGCAAAAAGGTAGAACTTGCAAAAAGGTTTCCAAGTAAGTCATCACCAAACTAGGTAAGTAATTCTTAACTTTCTTTCTTTTCTTTTATCGCTATAGTATAGATCGCCAACACGATTTCTTTCACCACTTCTTCCCAATCGTTTTCACTCTTTCTTTTCCACTTCATTGTACATTGTCGCTTTCTTTTGCTTTCTGATTTTCCCACCTTCTTCCTCTTTCATATTCTTCTAACTTTAACTATAACTTTCTTTTTTCATTTTTATAACTTTAAAACAGAGAAGAATCTTCGCTTATTTTCATAAGATTTCAATAAAACTTAAACGCTTCCATCGCAAACCCTCCTTGTGGATCACGACCCGCATAGCCACTTGCTATAGCGGAAGTATTGAGCACTTGCACGTTTTTATTATAAGATCTGAAAATCCGTATTTTTTGTGCAGGTTTAGCTTCAATCAGTTAGTCTTAGAAAAGGCATGCCACCTTCCTGTCGAATTAGAGCATCGAGCCTTATGGGCTATTAAACAACTAAAATTCGCTTTATATAAGGCTAGTGCGCTTCGAAAATTGCAAATTTCTAAACTTGAGAAGTTGAGGAACAAGGCTTATGAAAATGCGAAGATTACGAAGGATAGGGTTAAGATTTTCATAATAAATTTATCATGAAAAAAACTTTTGTCCCCAGACTAAATGTATTACTCTATAATTCTAGGCTTCATCATTTTTTAGGGAAGTTGAAATCACGATGGATAGGACCAGTCACTGTTAAAACTGTATTTCCATATGGAGCAGTAGAGATATGTGACACTAAGAATGGTAATATATTCAAGGTAAATGGTTAACATTTGGAACCATTTTTGGAATCAGTATCAGAAGTAGACATAGCCATGGGTCTAGTTGACCCAATGCATTGGTAACATAACATCACCTCTTTCTACATTTATTCCTTGCATACAAGCATTCATTCATATATTGGGGACAATGCATGAGATAGGTATGGGGTGTTGGCTCAAAGGCGATCACTCTAGTTTTGATAATGATTAACTCATATAGTTATAGTACTAATGATCTTATGCTCATTGAATTTTAGATATTTAATCAAGATCTTAGTCGGTGTTTAGCTTCAATGAAAGATTCTAAGTCAAGTTTTAAAGCTAGCACGTGTTGATTCAATAGTTGTGCATCAAATCACATTAAGCACTCAAAGGGGAGTCTAGCTCATGGATCAGGTTTGGACCAAGTCAAAATGGAGAAGAAGATTTTCAAGAGAAGATTTTCAAAAAGACTTGTGTCATGTTTGCAAGTTTTAAGATTTTGTGTTTTAGATAAAATGTAAATGATAGATTAGTTGTGGATTGCTCAAGTTCATATACTCACACACAAAATTTATATGTGTTTTCATAAAATAGTTTTAGTTTTAGAAAATACAGCTTTGGTTTTGAGCTTCAAAGAAGATATCTTTATGTTTCATGAATAGAGTTCATCAAAACAAGTTTACATGTTCTATATGTATATTGGATTTCATCTATATACATTGTTGGTTCAAATGTTTAGAAAAACATAGTTTGATGTTTCTAGTTCATGGTTTTTAAGTTTTGTATTTATCAAAACTTTGTTTAGAGCTTAATTGTCAGAAACATAGATATTTCATTTTATATGTATATTGGATCATATACATACACACTATACTTCAAATGAGTTTTAATATCTTATTTTTGTATTTGAACAAGTTTTGGAAAAATCATTTTTCGAATTGAAGATTGATTTTGAAAAATACGGTTTCCAGTGTAAAGCTAAAATTCTTTATCGCAAAAATAATTCAATATGTTTGTAATATGTGTTAACTTTTGATCACACATATTTGTAATTCAAAGTATTTCATTGAACTTATTTTTGTGGATTTTATGGGATTTTATATGATATTGAAAGATCAAGTTTTAATCCCTAATAATCCCTGACCTGGCCTTCTGGCGGTTGACCGACCGGTTGACCGAACCAGAAGTCGGTCGACCGAGCGGCGACCGATGTGCACAAAAACGTGCGCAAGCCCTAACTTGAGGACCGGTCGACCGGGTGGTCGACCGATCCAGAGAGTTTACTCTCTGGATCTGGCCCCGATCGACTGAGCGGTCGACCAGCCAGAGAGCTTTGTTCTCTGGTTCTTACCTCGATCGACCGACAGGTCAAGACCTGGGTATGGTCGACCGCTCGGTCGACCGGCAACGTCAACGGTCATAAATATGACCGTTGGCCGGTCGACCGGCCGATTGACCGACAGGTCATTTGGCTTGGGGATTTGCCCCAACGGCTAGTTTTTGTAACTCTATAAAAGGGGGCTATTTTGGTTAGTTTTACATAAGATTTTGGAGAAGTTTTAGAGCCAGTTTTTCTATCTCTCTTAGATTTTTTTTTGCATTTATTTTTGGGCTAAAACTTCCATATCAAAAGGAGAGTTTATAAGAGTGTTTTTAAAAGAGATTTCTTAAGTTTCCACCACTCAATCTACCTTGTTTTTTTTACAAAAGCTTGAGCTTTTAAAAGAGATTTCTTAAGTTTCTACCGAGTGATCTTTTAGGATCGATTCTAGTGGAAATCCTTCATAGTGTTGAAGGTGGGGACGTAAAGCAAGTGTACTAGAACCTCGAAACAATTCTCCTGTGTTTGCGATTGCTCATCTCTCTCTCTCTCTCTCACTTGTGTTTTATATATCTTGTATGCTTTTATTGCTTACATCTTTATATGCTTGATATACTTGTGCTTAATTGTTATATGCTTGGGATTGTTTGCTCACACTTGTATTCAACCAAGAGAGCCATAGTGGCACCTCAACTCTTAATCTAGAGGAATCTTAAGGAGATAGTCCAGAGCCCTTCACCGGGAATTTGACTACACTATTGTTTTATACTTTATGTATTAGCCTTATAGTTTTTAGTTTGCATATTTACTTTTAATTCCATATTTGTTTTGCATTAGATTAGCTTGTCACCTATTCACCCCCTCTAGGTGACTTACAATTGGTATCAGAGCTTGGTGCTCTTGATTTGGGTCTAACAATCTTGAGTTAAAGATTCTCATTTTATCTAACCACTATATTTGTACACACACTCATGAATTTCATGATACCTCCTATGTTTGACATTCTTAACATCCAAACTTAGAAAGTTAAGATGTCCATATACCTAAAAGCCCTAGATATTCATGTTTATTTTGTCACCATTAAAGATTCTTACTTTTTAAATGGCAAATATCTTAAGGTTAATGCAAAAATCATTCATGCTCTAAAGTCAACCCTAATGATGATTTTATCTAGGGTGTCTAACATTAAGTTGGCTTTTATAGTATGGAACACTCTTTGCTCTCTTGGGGAACAAATGCCAAATGAAAAAGAGAGTAACTCGGATGGTGAAAGTGATGCTTCCAACATGTTCTACATGGTCCAAGGGGATGACCCCTTTGAGGTAAATTCCAAATCCGAGGTTGATGAAGATATTGACATGCCATATGATGAACTTGCTATGTTTTGTCAACAACTTCCTAAAAGATATGAATTGTTAAAAATGAAAAACAAAAGTTTAAAAAATGAAAATGATTTGGTTTTAAAAGAAAAAGATTCTTTTAAAAATAAATTTGAAAATGTTTCAAAAGAAAATGAATCTTTGAAAAAGGATAATGTTTTCTTGACTTCAAAATTAAATGAAATTTATGAAGGAAACTATTCATTGAAAAATAAAATAATTTTTGTGAAAAAACAAAAGGAAATTGATTTAAATGAAAATAAATCTTTGCAAAAGAAAATTGTTTTACAAGAAAAAGAAAACATTTCCAAAAAGAAAAATAATATTGATTCTCATTCTTGCCATGTCTCTCATCGACCGGGCTGTCGACCAAAGTAGCCTGGTATATAAAAAAAATTTGGCCTAAAGCGGTCGACCGACTATAACTGAGTTACTCTCGGTTAGACCCCGGTTGACCGAGCGATCGACCGTGAATCGGGTCTGGCTGTGTTTTACCCATTTTAAAAATCCTAAAATTCCAATTTCTCTCATTCTTTCTTCCTCCACTGTCACTCTCTCTTCCTCCTCCCTATTTTCTTTCACCCTCCTTCACTTAAATCCTCCCAAATCAACTCTAATCCCAAAATCAAATCCTAAAAATTGGTTGGATTGCTCTTCAGCACTCCAGATCTGTTGATTTTAAGGAGATTTTTTTTGGTTTTCAAGGTATAATCTCTCATCTATCTAGATCTTCTGATTTCATAATTTTTCTAGAAAATCTTTCTATATTTTGTGCCAAATCTTTGTTTGTCATATCCACCATGTCTAAAAGGGCTAGATCTGAGAAAGGCAAACAACCTGAACCATTCTCTAACCCTTTCATTTCTCAAAATACCTCTCATAGATTATTTGTAATTCATAATAAACATATTATCTCTTGTAGAACTGTGGTGCTCGTTGATTTTGAGCACCTAAATCTAGCTACCATCTTGAATACAAGCTCTCTTGAACGTCTTGTTACCATTAAAGAACCTGTCTATCTTGAGCTTGTGCACTACTGTTACTCTAATCTGATTTTTCAAAACAATCACGTCAGATCTAGGGTTCTGGGTAAGGACATAAATATTTTCACTAGATTGATTTGCCCATCTGCTGCA
Organism: Agave tequilana; assembly: GCA_038442645.1. NCBI lineage: Eukaryota > Viridiplantae > Streptophyta > Magnoliopsida > Asparagales > Asparagaceae > Agave > Agave tequilana. Next base: position 36,690 of record JAVJIF010018676.1, on the reverse strand, counting down.
CCCCTCCTGTGAGGGTGTAGATATTTATAATGTTGATCTCTATGAGTTTGATTATCCTGACGGTGAATCTGGCCTCACAACATCTCTTTTGCTTCACGATGATGAAAACCCCGCTTTAGTTAGGAATGAGAAGATAAAGTATTATACTCTCACCGCTCAAGTCCTAGCCAGATCGTGTTCTATAATCTCCTGCCAAAATCAGGAGAATATAGTCATGCACGGGGTTCTGCTCCCCTCTTGATCTATTGCCTTCTGAAAGGAATTAGAGTTAATATTTCATAATTCATCATCGATTTCTTGCCTTTTGAGAATCTCCTGATCCCAAACTAGCACTTGCCATTTGGGATGCTCTTTACCCGCCTCCTAAAGCAACTAAAATTTGATCTCTCCACTGAACGATCCATCGGACCGTCAGTTGACATCAACAACACTCTTCTAAAGAGGATGCATGCTAGGGAGCGTGTTCCTGCTCCTCAGCCACTCCTATCATTCTTGCTGTTGTCCCTGGATCCTCTTCAGCTTCTTCTGCCTCTTTTGATTCATACTCAGCCCTCTCTGCTCAGCTTCGGGAACATGACCTGAAGATGTCTGCAAATTTTTAGAGAATGGAGCAAAGAGTTGATAATGACCTGTAGTATATCTAACCTCTATTCGCTATCTCAAGACCTGTGTTGACGAGACCTACAGTAGGAATGCTTGGCCTGTTCCACTTCTGAGAGGCCACTCGCAGCCCCTTCCTACATCGGGTCCTCCGTTTGATACATGGGTACCTCCTCCAGCTCCTTCCGAGACACCTGCTCCTCCAAAAGATCCCGACTTTTAGGAGGATTGACCCTTCTTGTTGATGACAAAAATGGAGAGAGATTCTATGGAGTTATCTTAATAGTTATCTAGGGTGTTTTGTTTTTATTTGAGTTTTTATTCATGTACTTTTTATTTGTGAACATGTAATATTTGGTGGACATATGTCTTTACATTGCAATACTTATTTTGTGGTATGTAACTTGTTTTGAGGTTGGCATGAACCTTTGTATAGACAAATTTATTTTATGATATCTTTATTGTCTTTGGAAAATTATGTATCTCTTTTTTTCTGTTGATATATTTGATACATATCTTCTATGTGTGGTATGTGGTATTTTTTTTTTTGGTGTATCCTTTGTAAACTAGCCATCTACCACTTGATTTGGAGGTTTGAGGTTATTGGCTGGTTGGAGGAAACTGTTTGTGCATTCACCATTGTAATTCTGTATTCTTGGTATGCATAGATGGGTTACATAGAGCTTGATTGACATATCCTATTCATATGCTTTTATTGATGTATCTACCTTATACGTGACATTTTGATATATACATGTGTTTAGGAGGAGCTTCGCTTGAAGTCTCTTCCCAAATTATTTGTGATAACTTCATGTATTTTGTCATCATCAAAAAGGGGGGAGATTGTTGGCTCAAAGGCCATTAGCCCTAGTTTTGATGATAATAAAACATATGTAGTTATGTTTCTAATAATTTTGTTTAACAAAATTTCAGGTTAACTATTTATTGTATTTCTGCTCCATCACAAGACTCACACATTTGGAAGCCAAGAAGATGTAAATCCCAGAGCCTAAGCACACAGAAGAGCTCAAGGATCAAGTATACTAGAGGAGAATAGATCAAGTTTTGTATTCTTATTGTTTGTATTTTAGATAGGATTTATAGTCATTTGTTAAAACTAAGATGATATAGGTTGATGGCCTTTGGGATTGACACACACACATACACACACATTTCATACTCCTTTGTGTTTTTAATAAGAGTTCATAACTGTACTCTTTATCATTTTTAAATCGAGTTCAGAAAAATAAGTTTCGAAAAAAAAACGGGTTCTCGATTTAGAAAAGAGTTTTTACAAAATATGGTTCTAACTTTATGTTGTGTTAATCCATGATCACACTGTTTCTTCAAGTCCATAGAACTCTATTTTATATTTAAAGATCAAAAGTTATTTTGTCCGAAAAAGAATGGTTTCAAAAATATTTCCATAATTTGCATTTGGCTCATTGTCGGTTGACCGACCGGTCGACCGTAGGCAGAGCAAATTGCTCTGTCGGTTAACCGAGCATGCACCAAACTGCATTTGTGCACTTCAGTTGACCGGGTGATCGACCGACTGCAAGAGATTTGCTCTCGGTTGGGTCCGGTCGACGGATAGAGAGTTTAGTTCTCTAGTTGGGAACAACGGTCGACCGACCAGTCGACCGGCCGGTCGACCGACAGAAGACTTTTCTTCTATATTTTTCCCAACGGGTATATTCTGTTTTGTCTTTTTTTGGGACTTTTCCCAATGGCTCTTTTGGGTTGTTTGCTCATGTCTTCATCCCCTATAAATAGTGACACTGTTGGAAAACTCAAGAACAAGATTTCTAAAGTTTAGATCAAGTTTTTACAAGTTTACATTTAGCTTTTCTAAAAGATTTCTTTTTGAGCCAAAATTTCATATTCTAGACTTTAGCTTGAGCCTTTCCTCTATATCTCTACAAGCTATTTTCACTATACAATACCAAAGAGTTTCACCTCCTCATCTTGGTTATAGGATTGTGCTTGTGAGCTATTTGTGATCAAGTGTAGATCACTGATTTTCTTCGATTGAGAAGTTGTATAGGTTGCGGCCTCAAGTAAGCTAGTGAGCTCCGTGTTGGTGTTGCGGTACCGCTAGAGAGGAATTTTGAGTCCATTGAGTTCTAGTGAGAACTTGTAACGGTTGACGATCTAGTGAGATCGGTCATAGTGAAAATCCTTCATAGTGTTGAAGGCGGGGATGTAATGCAATGACTCGAACCTCGAAATAAATCATCATGTTTGCGATTGCTTACTCTTTCTCTCTTCACTCTACTCTCTCTTCAATTTCTTACACTGTTATATTGTTTACTTATTTGCAAGTATTTCTTAAGTTGTGATTGGTATTTGCTGGTTACTAGCAAGTTAATTTTTAATTCCGTATTATTTGCCATTTAGTGTAGCCATCACCTATTCACCCCCTCAGGTGATTTAGAGTTGGTATCAGAGCCTAACCCTAGTTTTGGTTTAACCACTTAGGGAAATCCTTTCATTTGGCTATATTTATTTGTTACATTTGATTTGTTTGTGCACTTATATTGTTTTCATGGCATCACACGATTTCTCTAGCATCAAGTCCCCACCCAAATTTGATGAGGGTTGAACTTTTCCATTTGGAAGGTCAAAATGAACCTATTCCTTAAGTCCCTAGAGTTAGAATTGCCAAGGCCATTACCGAAGAATTTGTTGAACCTCACGGTGATGAGGACACATGGTCTGAAGCAACCGCTAAGGACTATGAGGTTAATGCTAAAGCCCATATACACTTACACAGACATTAAATGATGATGATCTTTCTCGTGTAATTAATTGAAAATCAGCTTATGAGATTTGAAATGATCTTATCATTACTCATGAGGGGACGTCGCAAGTCAAGAGATCTAAAGTTGACTTGCTCCGTTTTCAATATAAGAATTTTTATATCCTTGAAAATGAAAGTATAGATGAATTGCTCACTCGGTTCACCAAAATCACTAATGGTTTATCTTATTTAGGTGACACCATTGACAATGATCAAAAGATCTGAAAGGTCATTAGAGCTCATCCCAAAGCTTGGGAAGTCAAGGCAACAACTCTCCAGGAGCCAACGATAGAGAGGAGATGGACTTCTCTCGCTTCATTGGAAATATCAAAACCCATGAGATAAAAATGAAGGTGAGATAAGAAAGGGAGACTCCAAAGAAGAAAGTGAAAGCTTTCAAGGTTACTCCATCATTCTTTGATGAAGAAGAATCATCATTAGACGGTGATGAGGACTTTGCCATGCTCCATAGAAAAGTGGGCAAAATATTTTACAAAAATGGAAGATAAAGCAACTTCCGAAGAGGAAGACATCAAGGGAGATTCGAGAAGAAGAAAGAGGAGATGGGTCTTTGCTTTTATTGCAAGAATACGGGCCATCTAATTGTGGATTGCCCCTCACTTTAAGCCACTATATATTGGGGTGCTTGACTTCTCTTCTTTATGTAATACACGTGTGTAGAGGGAGCTTAACATCTCTATTTATACATTGTATACTATGCATTATATGGGTTAGGGTCTAGTCATCCCTTCTCCATGTAATGCATGTATGTAGGGGGAGTTAACTTAACATCTCTCCTCTTCATGAATGTATATCGCATATACATCTTTCTTTTTTATTTGTCTTCACCCCTTTATTGATGAGTTGACAAAAAGAGGGAAGGAATTTTGAGAGTTTATATATGCATGCTTATGATTTTTGTTTATGCATATATGTTTGTTTTATTTATGCGCTTACATTGAAAATCTATTTTGTTTTATGCTATGCATGAGTTAAGGGGGAGCTTCTATGAAGCTTATCTTTAATCTATGCATATATAACTCCATGAGCTTTGTCATCATCAAAAGGGGGGAGATTTTTAGCCCAAAGGCCCATCACTCTAGTTTTGATGATGATTAACTCATGTAGTTATAGTACTAATGATCTTGTGCTCATTAAATTTCAGATATTTAATCAAGATCTTAGTCGATGTTTGCTTCAACAAAAGATTCAAGGTCAAGTTTTGAAGCTAGCACGTGTTGATTCAAGAGCTCGCGTATCAAAATCGCATCAAGCACTCAGAGAGGATTTTAGCTCATGGATCAAGTTTGGACCAAGTCGAAATGTAGAAGAAGATTTTCAAGAGCAGATTTTCAAGAAAACTTGTGTTATGTTTGTAAGTTTTAACATTTTGTGTTTTAGATAAAATGTAAAGGATAGACGACTTGTGGATTCTCAAGCTCATATACATACACAAAATGTATTTGTATTTTCATAAAATAGTTTTCATAAAATAGTTTTAGTTTTAGAAAATACTGTTTTGGTTTTGAGCTTCAAAGAAGATATCTTTATGTTTTATGAATAGAGTTCATCAAAATAAGTTTACATGTTTTATATGTATACTGGATTTTTTCTATATACATTGTTGGTTAAAATGTTTATAAAAACTTAGTTTGTTGTTTCTAGTTCATGGTTTTTAAGTTTTGTATTTATCAAAACTTTGTTTAGAGCTTAATTGTCAAAAACATAGATATTTCATTTTATATGTGTATTGGATCATATCCATACACACTATACTTCAATTGAGTTTTAATATCTTATTTTTATATTTGAACAAGTTTTGAAAAAATCATTTTTCAAATTGAAGATTGATTTTGAAAAATACGGTTTCCGGTTTAAAGCTAAAATTCTTTATCGCAAAAATATTTCAATATGTTTGTAATATGTGTTAATTTTTGATCACACATATTTGTAATTCAAAGTATTTCAATAAACTTATTTTTGTGGATTGTATGTGATTTTATGAGATTTTATAGGATATTGAAAGACCAAGTTTTAATGCCTAATAATCCCTGACATGGTCTTCTGGCGGTCGACCGAACCAGAAGTCGGTCGATTGATGTGCACAGAAACATGCACAAGCCCTGGCTTGAGGGCCGGTCGACCAGGCAGTCGAGTGATCTAGAGAGTTTACTCTCTAGATCTGGCCCCGGTCGACCGAGCGGTCGACCGGCCAGAGAGCTTTGCTCTCTGGTTCTTGCCTCGGTCGGCTGACTGGTCAATTGACAGGTCAAAACCTGGGTGCGGTCGACCGCCTGGTCGACCGGCAACTCCAACGATCATAAATATGACCGTTAACCAGTCGACCGGCCGGTTGACTGATAGGTCATCTGGCCTGGAGATTTATCCCAACGGCTAGTTTTTATAGCTCTATAAAAGGGGCTGTTTTGGCTAGTTTTGCACAAGATTATGGAGAAGTTTTGGAGCCAGTTTTTCCTATCTCTCTTAGATTTTTTTATTTGTTTTTGGGCTAAAACTTCCATATCAAAAGAAGAGTTTTAAGAGTGTTTTCAAAAGAGAATTCTTAAGTTTTTCACCACTCAATCTACCTTATTTTCTCACACAAGCTTGAGCTTTTCATTACTAAATTCATCCTCTAGGATACTTGTTCTGAGGGTTATTTTTGGTGATCAAAGTGTAAAGATCACCAAGTGTTCTTCTTTGTATTTGAGGAGGCGAACTTGTGGTTCGCAGTGTGTAGAGTTCTTAAGGGAGCTCCCTTGGCAAGCTAGTGTGCTTGCGTGTGTTGTTCTTGCGGGAACAAGTGTGGGACTTATGGGTCCAAGAGTTCGTGAGGGAGCTCGTTGTAGGTATTGCGGCACTGAGTGATCTTGCGGGATCGATTCTAGTGGAAATCCTTCATAGTGTTAAAGGCGGGGATGTAGAACAAGTGTGCTCGAACCTCAAAACAATTTTCTCATGTTTCCGATTGCTCATCTCTCTCTCTCTCACTTGTATTTATATATCTTGCATGCTTTATTACTTACATCTTTTTATGCTTGATATACTTGTGCTTAATGTTATATGCTTGGGATTGTTTGCTCACACTTGTATTCAACCAAGAGAGTCATAGTGGCACCTCAACTCTTAATCTAGAGAAATCTTGAGGAGATAGTCCAGAGCCCTTCACCGAGAATTCAGCTACACTCTTACGTTATATTTTATGTGGTAGCCTAATAGTTTTTTAGTTTGCATAATTAGTTTTAATTCCACCTTAGCTTTACATTAGATTAGCTTGTCACCTATTCACCTTCCTCTAGGTGACTTACATGGGGGAGGGTCTAACATGTAACATCTAATATTCAAACATGTGACATAATTAACATGATAATTTTTTTACTTTACTAATAGACTAACATAGGTAGATACTAATAAAAAATTTTGAAAATGAAAAAAATATTTTGAGTTATTGTTGTAAGTAATTGAGTTAATTTTAAGGAATAGAAAAATCTTAATTAGGATTTCTTAATACTTAGTGAAAATAAGATTATTTGTTTGATTTTTAGGTTTAGGAGGGAAATTGAAAAGTAATTTAGTCCTGATTTTTACCTTGATGAAATATGCAAACTTTATATACTTACACACTTAGGATTCAAAATAATGACTCTTGTGCCTTAGACTATGTACACACACACATGAAAAATGAACAAACCTAATTATTAATTAGTTAGATGCTTTGGTTTAAGAAAGCCTTAGTATTTACGTGAAAGGTAATTAGGTAAGTTTGAAAAAAATAATATTAATATATGTATTAACACATCTAATAATCAATTAATTAGGCATGAGGGCCTCAAGAAGTCTTGATACTTACACAAAAGAAAATTAGATGAGTTATACATATTAAAAAAAGAAATGCTTAAAGGGCAACAAGGTGATAATACTTCAAACTTCTTTCAAAAAATAGAAAAAAGAAAAAAAATTGTATATATTAATATACAAGCTATAAGAGTTGAAATCCCGAGTCAAAAATTCATGGTCACAAAGGTACATATGGCTTAGGGTAAAATAATAAACTAAGTAAGAAATTCAGTTTTAATCATAACCTAGATTGATAATAAATATTTGCATCAAGACAAGTATAAGAATGAATAATTAAGTGATCCTAAGACTTTTAGATTACTTGGTTTTTGCAAAAAATTTCTCAAATATTTTTCTCTTTCAAAATGAATTTTTGAAAATACTAGCAATTTATTTTCTTTATGAATTTTGTGGGTGTAATTCACTGAAAACCCTCACGAGACAACACTTGTCCTCTAGGATCAACCTAGAGTTTTAACGGTTTGTTGTACATGCTAAGTGCAACCATGATTCCTATGAAAGTGAGTTAGTTTAGATTAGTTTAAGATTTTTCTTTTTTCTTGTTTTACTCGAGGACAAGTAAAAGATAGGCGTGGGGTGTGATTGTTCATCAAAAATGCATATCTTTAGTCCCATTTTCATGTTCTTTCTAAAATAAAGTACTACTATTTAATCATTTATTGTTCAGTAATGTGCAGGCCTCTATAATTAAAAAGAGAAAAGAAAAGAGCCCAAAAGAAGCCCACAAGTTTAAGAGAAACTCTATAGCCCATCAAGCTCAAGTTAATTCAGAGATTATCCTATCCTAATTCAGAGATAAAGGATAAAAGTCAATTTAAATTAAGTTGCTTGATCTAAGTCAAAGACAAAAAAGAGAATTAAAGTTAAAATTTGGATTTATAGATAACTTGTTTCCTAAGTTATATAGAAAACAAGGTTATTTAAATTTCAGAGTTTAAACGAAGATTCTAAGGATAGATCTCCAGATGGATGGACGAGATGAAGGCACACTCCAAAGCGCTTACCGTGACCCCATCATCTTGCCGCGTTTTCCTTGAAAAGCCGCGAAAACATGGATTTTTGAGGATTGGCCGTGTCAGTTTCGGGGAAAGTGTTCCACAGGGACTCTACATTTAGGATCTTCTATAAATACTCTTGAAGAGCAACATAGGAGGCATCTAAGAAAATCAAGTTTAGGATTTTCTTTAGATCTTTTCTTTCTGAATTTCCATTATATTTTTTTTTTGTTTTTTTACTTTGAAGAAGAATTATAAAAAGAAGAAGGCTTTTGTACTGGATCGATGACAATTCAATAAAGGTTTTTATTTCTTTCATATCTTTTGTTCTTTAATTTGTGTTCTTCAATTTCTAATTTACTTTTTTTTATGCATCTTTTTAATACCATGCTTAATTTCACCATGAACATAGTAACTAATTCCCCTCGTAGGTTGCTAATCTCTCCACCAACTAAGCCTAGTTTTATAAAGATGAATTGATTAAACTCTATGCATGTTTGAAATCCTAGATTTAAGATTAATGATTCTTGAAGATTAGTGATGAATTAAGTTAAACTAGATTTAGGGTTATACTATTTAATTGTTATTCTTGGTTATTCTTAGATACTTTGATAGCTTAACGTTAAGTCTAAAAAGATTTTTCTTATGCTATACTTTTAGACTTTGATAAGTTAATATTTAATTTTTCGAGTATACTTTAATTAGGGTTTACTATCTATCTTACTTCTCTTACTTGACTTTGAAGCAACACTCTTGGGTTAATCTTTCTAGGTTCAAAATGATGTTTATTCTTCATAGATTAGTGCTTGGTTGGGCAGATGATTATTATGCTATGATCACTCTTTTAATTAAATCAACTCTTTTAGTACCATCATCTTTTCTTTCCAAGTCTTACACAGAGAAAACATATTGAAACACTTGCAATGCATTTCTCCCTGTGGATCGACCTGTTTAACTTTTGCCAGCGAAGTAATTGCGAGAAGACAGAGAAACCTCTTAACCTTAACCTTTTTACTTTTTACTCTATTTTCTCTATCAATTAGCGGGTTGTTCAGAACCAACTCATGATGGGATAACACCCTGATGACTGCTTAAGCAAGCCCGCAGCCTATACTGGTCCTCTACACCCTGACGATACCCTTCAGAGAGCCACCTGAAAGATGGAGGCTCGCCCACACCGGCTGTTCAGGTCGAACCCATGATGGGATAACACCCTGATGACTGTCTGATCAGGCCCATACCCTATACGGGTCCTCTATACCCTGACGACACCCCTCAGAGAGCCACCTGAAAGATGGAGGCTCGCTCATGCCGGCTGTTCAGGTCCAACCCATCATGGGATAACACTTGATGACTGCCTGAGCAAGCCCGCAGCCTATACGGGTCTTTTACACCCTGACGGCAACATGACGGGAGCCACCTAAAAGATGGAGGCTCACCCACGCAGCCGTTCGGGTCTAGCCTATAATGGGATAACACCCCAAGGATTGCCCGAGCAGGCCCCAATCTACATGAGTCCTTTGTAGGATCTATAATTAAATCAACACAAACACTAGACAAGAAGGATTAATCGTTAAGCAAATAAATAACTTGCAATAAAGGAAATCAAATCTCAGAAAAGTTGACAAACGCAAACAAAGAGATTTATCCTGGTTCGGTCCTTGTGACCTACATCTAGTCCCCAAGCCACCCGCTTGAGATTTTCCTTTAACCTTGATTTTGCAACCCAAAATCAATACACCATGTACACCACTTGACAAATCCCCTTCGCCAAATGTGTACACCTTCTCTTCCACCAAGAGAACACCTTCTCTTCCACCAAGAGAATACCTTCACCTTGTACAACTGCCTCTACAACCAAGAAGCCACCTGTGTACAATGATCACTTTGAGAATTACAACTCTTTTATCCTATAAGCCTTGATACTGAATGTGTATGTGGACAAGGTCTAGTATAGGAAACAAGAACTTCAGAGAACTTCACAATGGAAATGTCTTTTGGTGAAGAACAGAAGTTTGAAAAAATAGTTTTCAGGTTTTCAGATTTTTGGCTTGGAAAACTGATAAAAACTCTTGGTCATTGGCCTTTGGTATAACTTCCCTATTTATAGCTGAAGACTAGGGTTAGTTAGGGTAGTTATAGGTGCAATTCAAACAAGAGAGACGTTGAAATTCGTTGCACAAAAGACCAGATAATGAAACTGTCCAACAGTCAGAAAACTGCCTATAGTCGACTTGCCCATGGAGTTAGTCGACTAGACTAGGCAAAAATCCTTCTATTAGTCGACTTGGTTTAGCTATTAGTTGACTAGTTCAGTGGACGTTGGATTGACAGTTTCAGAATAACTACTTCAAGTCGACTGCAACTACCTTCAAGTCGACTTGGACCAAGGATTAGTCGACTAGGGGAGTTGGATTAGTCGACTAGAAAAGTCTATTAGTCGACTATATTGACTGTCGGTCGACTAATAATCAAACAGAGAGTTGGGTCAGATTTAGGACACAGGATTAGTCGACTTGGGTTCTGGGTTAGTCGACTACATCAAGGATTAGTTGACTTATAATAGACATCAAGTCGACTAATGGACCAATGAAGTGTGTGTTTGTGTCAAGGCTTTTACATGCTATTTCATATTTACAAACCACACTCTATCAACTCTCCTTGGCACATCTTGATCATGTAGAACACTTGATTCTTCATTTGTTTAGAGCTCCAAATGTCATGTATCGCAAACGTCTTCATCGAAACAGGTTCCAACATTCTCCCCCTTTTTGATGATGACGCTTTGTGTGCACAAGTGCTCCCCCTGCAGAAGATATGTAATATCTTCCTCCCCCTGCAGAAATTGGATTATAACAGATAGAGAAATACTATGTTCTCCCCCTGCAACAAATATATTAGTTAAATATACATATCAACTTTTATATGGTACCTGCAAGATAGACGTTAAATGGTACCAAACATAAAAGATCATATTAACCTTTAGGACTCCAAATCCATTTAGAATTTGGTTTCCACCTGTTAATATACACATAGTTGCAAGAATCACATATATCATGAATGTATGCAGCAATATATGTATTTTTATCATAAAAACTTAAATTCTTTGGAATCCATATAAACTTATTTTCTTAGGCTTTCTTTTAATAAAAGAACTATATGGATTACTAAAATATAAAGATTTTTCAACAAAACCAATGCCATGATTCTCATGTGACAACTTTGAAAAGATAATAAATCATTCAAATTTTCTTTTCCTTTATTGAACTTAGTCACATTTTGCAAAGATCTTCATATTTCTTTTTGAAAACTAACATGTCTTTATCCAATATAGAAATCCTTTCATTCAAAGACTTAGTTTCCTTTTTCAGAAAAATGTTCTCTTTTATAAATTTCTCATTTTCAATTTTCAAAGATGATATGACTTTTTCAAACTCATCTTGTTGTTGAGAATTTATAGATGAACATTGTAATGCATAACAAGAATTTTCCTTTAAAAGTTTCTCATTTTCTTTTGACAAAACTTTTTTTTTCAGTTTTTCATTTTTCAGATCAAGAAATAATTCATGGAATGCATCAGAGAGTTCAGAATATGATACCTCATCATCTCAAGTGCCATGTAACATAGATTGACACGTTCAGGGGTTTCTTCTTCATCAGATGAAGATGAATCACTGTATTCTGATGATGCTTCGTAGTTCTTCTTCTTTCTGAACTTTTACTCTTATACTTATCTTTCTTCTTAAGCAAAGGACAATCCATCTTCATATGACCTGGTTTATCACAATTAAAGCATTTGAATTTACCTTACTTTAGAAATTTCCTGAATTTCTTTGAGAGCATTGCCATTTCCTCTTCGTCATCATTGTCCGTGTCGGAAGATGCATGGAAGGCGAGTTCTTTCTTCTTTGAACGGTGTTGTCGTTCGTCCTTCTTCCTTTCTTCTAACTGTACTTCATATGCCATTAGATTACCGATTAGGTTTTCTAATGTCATAGTTGAGAGATCATTCGCCTCTTCAATGGCGTTGTCTTCTTCTCCCATTCTGGTGTGAGTGCACGAAGGATCTTACGAACTCTTTCAACTTGGGTGTAGTCCTTTCCAAGGGATGCTAAGGTATTGGTGATGTCGGTGAATCTTGTAACCATCTCGGATATGGTTTCATTCTCCTCCATTTTGAATAACTCAAACCTGTGGACAAGAACAGATATTTTAGACTCCTTAACTTTATTTGTGCCTTCGTGTGTTACCTGAAGAGTATGCCATATTTGATGTGCAGAAGTTGCTGTTGAAACACGGTTGAACTCTTCTTGGTTAGGGCACAGAATAAGGCATTCATTGCTTTGGCGTGAAGGTTCGCGTTCTTCTTTTGATCTTCACTCCAAGCGTTGTAGTTGGTTGTTGGCTTGGTGTACGTTGCTTCTACGATGTTCCAAAGGTCGTAGTTGAGTGACTGCAAGTATATCTTCATTCTACACTTCCAATAGTTGTAGTTGGTTCCGTCAAATAGCGGTGGACGTTGTGTAGAATGTCCTTCTTTGAATTGGGATGATGAGAATTCTGTTGCCATCCTTGTTGTTGACTTGTACCCGCTCTGATACCAAATGTAGGATCAGAGCGTGTACCCCGGTTGGTGAAGAAGGCAAATGTTGGTGCCTGCTCTGATACCAATTTTAGGATCTATAATTAAATCAACACAAACACTAGACAAGAAGGATTAATCGTTAAGCAAATAAATAACTTGCAATAAAGGAAATTAAATCTCAGAAAAGTTGACAAACGCAAACAAAGAGATTTATCCTGGTTCGGTCCTTGTGACCTACATCCAGTCCCCAAGCCACCTTCTTGAGATTTTCCTTTAACCTTGATTTTGCAACCCAAAATCAATACACCATGTACACCACTTGACAAATCCATTTCGCCAAATGTGTACACCTTCTCTTCCACCAAGAGAACATCTTCTCTTCCACCAAGAGAATACCTTCACCTTGTACAACTGCCTCTACAACCAAGAAGCCACCTGGTACAATGATCACTTTGAGAATTACAACTCTTTTATCCTATAAGCCTTGATACTGAATGTGTATGTGGACAAGGTCTAGTATAGGAAACAAGAACTTCAGAGAACTTCACAATGGAAATGTCTTTTGGTGAAGAACAGAAGTTTGGAAAAATAGTTTTCAGGTTTTTAGATTTTTTGGCTTTGGAAAACTGATAAAAACTCTTGGTCATTGGCCTTTGGTATAACTTCCCTATTTATAGCTGAAGACTAGGGTTAGTTAGGGTAGTTATAGGTGCAATTCAAACAAGAGAGACGTTGAAATTCGTTGCACAAAAGACCAGATAATGAAAACTGTCCAACAGTCAGAAACTGCCTATAGTCGACTTGCCCATGGAGTTAGTCGACTATACTAGGCAAAAATCCTTCTATTAGTCGACTTGGTTTAGCTATTAGTCGACTAGTTCAGTGGACGTTGGATTGACAGTTTCAGAATAACTACTTCAAGTCGACTGCAACTACCTTCAAGTCGACTTGGACCAAGGATTAGTCGACTAGGGGACTTGGATTAGTCGACTAGAAAAGTCTATTAGTCGACTATATTGACTGTCGGTCGACTAATAATCAAACAGAGAGTTGGGTCAGATTCAGGACACAGGATTAGTCGACTTGGGTTCTGGGTTAGTCGACTACATCAAGGATTAGTCGACTTATAATAGACATCAAGTCGACTAATGGACCAATGAAGTGTGTATTTGTGTCAAGGCTTTTACATGTTATTTCATATTTACAAACCACACTCTATCAACTCTCCTTGGCACATCTTGATCATGTAGAACTCTTGATTCTTCATTTGTTTAGAGCTCCAAATGTCATGTATCGCAAACGTCTTCATCGAAACAGGTTCCAACATCCTTTACACCCTGACGGTTACCCTCAGAAAAACTTCTAAGACGCAGGGTCTTACCTGATAAACCACTCTGGGTATAGCCTACACGGGTCATATTGCACCCTGAGGGCCCCCAAATGACTCTACAACCTACCTGGGTCCTCTATACCTGACGGTTACCGTCCGGGAAACTCTTGAGAGACGGAGTCCTGCCCGACGAACCATTCGGAGCGCAACCTATGTAGGTCCTCTACACCCTGACAGTTACTGCTCGGGAAACTCCTGAGAGACGAAGTCTTTCCGGACGAACCATTCAGAGTGCAACCTACATGGGTCCTCTATACCCTAATGGTTACCGTTCGGGAAACTCCTGAGAGACGCAGTCTTTCCTGATGAACCATTCAAAGCGCAACCTACATAGGTCCTCAACACCTTGACAGTTACCTCTCGGGAAAATATAGAAAGACGGAGTTTTGCTGACGCATCATTCGAAGCGTAACCTACATGGGTCCTCTACACCCTGACGGTTACCGCTCGAGAAATTCCAGAGAGACAGAGTTTTGCTGATGAACCATTCGAAGCACAACCTACATGGGTCCTCTACACCCTGACGGTTACCGCTCGAGAAACTCCTGAGAGACAGAGTCTTGACCGATGAACCATTCGGAGCGCAACCTATGTGGGTCCTCTACACCCTGACAGTTAACCCTGAAAGGCAAGAGCTCGCCCTAGCAGGCGGGTTTCTCCTCAACTATGAATCCCCTAACAGGCCCCACTAGGGGCCACACACTCAATTATTTCAAGAACTACAAAGCAAGATAGCTCCCGAGGAGTAAAGAAATCATAGATCATAAATAAGGCGAGATTTGAAAAATATTGTTATTGATGATTTATATATATTACAAAGTTTATGGACTACATCCCTCCTCTTACAAGTGTGGATACATCTAGCAAAGTGATACTAGTACAAGTTTTGGGTTGCATGTATGTGCTCTTCCTGAGAGAAAAAGTAGAGGCGCCCATTGTCACGTCCCTAGCTACTTCCTGGTGATGACTCGTAAGTAAATAATCCATCAGGGCCGGATGAGCGATGATACCAAGAACTCTCAAGAAAACCACCAGCAAGGAGAACCACGATCAAATTGCAGACCAAAGCCTACAAGGCGAAGGAGGATACCGATGCTAAGGCCGAACTCTGGAGCAGAGATGGACAAGGAGGCGGCACCCCATAAGAGCACAAGCAATCGACCAATGATACTAGAGTCGGCATAGAATACCCCTTATGATCCCTGCTAAATGCTCACTGCAAGAAGAGAAAAGGGGGTCAAACCCAAACTCCTCCTTAGTTCGCTCTGACCAAAGGCCAGACGTATAGACCAAGCAAAAGATAGGTCAGGATAGGTCATTCCCTGTTCGTCTCCACAGCTGGGCCTCGTCGCAAGAACTGAAACTTCTTGACGAGCCATCGCAAGAATAAAAACTTCTTGACAAATAGACTCTTGAACATCAGGAGTGCAGCAGGCATCACCACCCATTCCATCTCCTTCCTCCATTGAATGACGAAGAAAGGAGACATCACTGGTTGCAAAATAGAAAAAGGCATTAACAGTAAGAAACTTTCAGGAAGCAGTCCAGATATCTCCTGAAGAGTCCCACTCTATATATATAGGGAGAAGAAACCCAAGAGTCAATCGCACAGGCTCCTAATCCCAAAGGAAGATGAAGCATCGCTCAACTTGGGACCCTACACATGTCATAGAAGAAGAGTCTCGAACCGTCGCGCCGGATACGCATGCCTTCTGTTGGCCCAAAGGCCATTAGCCGTAGTTTTGATGATAACAAAACATATGTAGTTATGTGTTTAACAATTTTGTTTAACAAGTTTCAGGTAAACTATTTGTTACATTTTAGCTCCATCATAACACTCACACATTTGGAAGCCAAGAAGATATAGATCCTAGAGCCTAAGCATAATAGAAGAGCTCAAGGATCAAGTATTCTACATAAGACTATTTCAAGATTTGTATCTTTATTTTTTTATATTTTAGATAGAATTTATAGTCATTTGTTAAAACCAAGATGATATAGGTTGATAGTTTTGGGATTGACACACACACAGAGACACATATATTTCAATTGACACACACACGGACACACATATTCATACTCCTTTGTGTTTTTAACAAAAGTTAATAACTATACTCTTTATCATTTTCAAAATCGAGTTTCAGAAAACGAGTTTTGGAAAAATCGAGTTTTTGATTTAGAAAAGAATTTTTGTCAAAATATAGTTCTATCTTTATTTTGTGTTGATCCATGATCACACACTAGTTCCTCAAGTCTCTAGAACTTTATTTTGCATTTTAAGATCAAAAGATATTCTATCAGAAAAAGAATGGTTTCAAAAAAGATCTCCAAAACTTGACTTTGGCCTTTCGTCAGTCGATCAGGTGGTCAACCATTGGTAGAGCAAAATTTCTCTATCGATCGACGGGGCGGTCGATCGACATGCACCAAAGTGCATGTGTGCACTTCGGTCAACTGGGCGGTCAACCGACTGCAAGAGCTTTGCTCTCGGTTGGGTTCGGTCGGCCGTCCGATCGACCAACAGAGAGTTTCTCTCTCTAGTTTGGAACATCGGTTGACCGTCCGGTTGATCGCTATCCCAACGGTCAAAAATCTGACCGTTGGCGGTCGACTGCCAGAAGAGTTTCTTCTGAAAATTTTCCCAACGGTTAGTTTTTGTTGTCTTTTTCTTGGTATTGTCCCAACAGCTCTTTTGGGTTTTCTACTCACGTTTTTCATTCCCTATAAATAGTGGGACTATGGAATAACTCAACAACAAGATTTCTAAAGCTTCTTTCAAGTTTTTACATGTTTTAGCCTTTTTCATAAAAGATTTCTTTTTGATCCAAAATTTCCCAAGTATTGTTTTTAGCTTGAGCCCTCCCTCAACATCTCTATAAGCTATTTTCACTACACAATCCCAAAGAGTTTTACTTCCTCATCTTGGTTATAGGATTGTGCTTGTAAGCCATTTGTGATCAAGTGTTGATCACCATTTTTCTTCTTTTGAGAAGATATAGAGGTTGCGGCCTTATGTTAGCTAGTAATCTCCGTGTTGGTGTTGCGGCACCAAGAGAGACAACTAGTGAGTCCACTCAGTTCTAGTGAGAACTTGTAACCAGTTGACGATCTAGTGAGATCGGTCATAATGAAAATCCTTCATAGTGTTGAAGGCGGGGACGTAGAGCAGTGGCTCGAAGCTCGAAACATATCATTGTATTTGCGATTGCTTACTCTTTCTCTCTTCACTCTACTCTCTCTTTAATTACTTGCACTCTAATATTGTCTACTTATTTGCAAGTATTCCTTAGTTGTATTTGTTTTTTACTAGGTTGCTAGCAAGAGATTTTTAATTCCGCATTATTAGCCATTTAGTATAGCCATCACCTATTCACCCCCCTCTAGATGATTTTCACCTTCCTCGAAAATCATTCGTATTCATAAAAGACGGGTACTTTATCAACATTGTCATTTCCAATACGCGGTACCCACCTTGAACGCATTATCACATAAGAGGAGGTAATATGATCGGTGCTGCACCGGATGTGACGCATATTAAAGTTCTACCGGACTGTATAGCCACAAATGCCACTGCAGAACAAGACCTGAAGTAACAATAAGCACCTTGAGTCCAGGCCCATAAAATTCTCATTTCATTTGCTCCTCTCTCTACATCAGAGTCTTTGAGAACTTGTAATTCCCTGAGGGAGAGTTCCCGACCTCTTCTAAAGAGAAGGGAGCAAAGGAAGAATCTGTAGTGGTCACTTTCTGACCCCCGAGATTGTGACACATGTCTATCCAGTCTCTGACGGATGTGCGACTCGTGGCAACTTTCAGAACATCCAATCCAATACCTTCGTCTAGTTTGAATTTTGAATGGTCGGATAACTAATAGAAGAATCAAATCGTATTACAGAGATCTCTATCCTTAAACCCAATCCTAATTCAAACAAGGAAGTTACCTCTCGGGAGTAGCTCATCCTTATCTACAGCCAAGCGTGAACCACTAGATTGAGATGGACTCTCTCCTATATCGATTCAAACCAGGATGTTCGGCTCAACTGTTATCAAGATATGGAATTTAAGTATTCAAACTGAGTAGGACTTTCTAGTTTTATATATTTGACATGATTTGTATAAATAGGAGATCCCTTCCAATGAGAAAGAGGTCACGTTCACCCGAATTCAGAGAATCCTATTGTAATCGCCATTGGCATAGTAAAACTTCTCTCTCTGTAGTTTTTTCCTTTCAGGTTTTTCATGTATTTTCACTGTGTTTGAGATTGATTTTTTTTTTTATAATTTGGCTACATCCACTTCTGTATTTTGGTGCGTGGACTGATTCCTTAGGAATTACCCACTGCAATAAGGTTAAAGCTGGGAAGCAAAGTATTTACAGTGTCATTGGTTGCTATTCTCCAGCAACCAAATAATAAATAAAGATAGCTATGACAATGATACAGTTTCTTTAAACTTGCAATATGTTTATGCTTCTCAAGCACCATGACATCAAATGGCTGCTTAATTAGGACCTTTTCATGTTTAAAGTTGACCACAAAGTTGATCGTAAAATACTATTAAAATAAATATTAATTATGAAGTTTTTTTTAGACTGTAATTAGATTCAAAGTAGGATTTACATGACAAAAAATTAACAGTTTTAAGCTACAACTTATTACAAGTGAGATTTACATGACTACAAAATTAACCTTAGTACCCTGCAAGTGGGAAAAAGGTAGTGTAAAAGGGAGATGTAAAAAAGAAAAAAAAGGATTTTTCTATTTCCCTTTTCCGGTTCCAAACAAACAACGGAAGTGGAAAATGACTTTTTCCATTTCCGCTTTTGCCTACTTCCGCCCCAAACCAAACACGCCCTATAAAGTTTTTCTCCTCAAAAGGATTGCTTCTGGATGACTTCTACTACATTACCATCGAAATGAAAACCATACCTAGTGTATTAGCAAAGATTCTGATGCCCAAAAAAATCCATCAAAGATACCTCATCAATTAGAAGAGTTCCACTCAAAATCACTAGCTTACCACACTTTAAAGCAATCAAACCTAACACTATATGTACGCGTCGGAAAAATCACAATTGCAAAATTCTTTTGATTGAATAAAGATTACAACAGATACAATCTGATTACAAAAGAGAGGGAATCTCAGGTTGATTCTCCTCTTTATTTAAAGCTGGGTTCTTCACGTGGCGGTGGAGAGTGAGTCTTGTTCCCCGTTGACCGGCAGAATGTCAAGTTTCTCTTGTAGATCCTCTCTTTGGATCTACTGGTGGAGTAGCACAGCTCCTATCAGTAATGGAATCTCAAAGAGATTTAAAGAACTTGAACTTAGCAAGTTAACAAAAAGAGTTGAACTCTTCTCAGGCTACAAGAGTTTCAAGGCCGAACTCTCCTGAGATAGCTCTCCTCCTCTGCCCATGGCTTCTTAGATTCCTCCATCAGGACTCTCCTCCTCAGCCCTTTTAGAAGAGGTCCCCTCCCCCTGAGCCTCTTTTTCAGAGTTGTCTCCTTCCACAAAAAAAAAAACCCCCGGGGTCCTTTAGAGAGGTCTCCTTCCAAAACCCCCCGGGGTCCTCCCTCTTCTCTAGCTATTCATAGCTATTTATAGAGGAATTGGGGTGTAACCAACCCCTTAAATCTCTCCATAATGGGAAGTTATTCCCTATTATGTGGAGAAAAAATGGGGTGTAACTGACTAAGTTCGTGGCTGTCAGTTATAGCAGAAATACGGGTCTCGCGTTGGACGCAGACCTCGCTTTGATGTTGAGACGCGGAGCTCACAGGCTCGCGTCTGTGTTAGAACGCGGAGCTGCTCAGGCTCGCGTTTGAGTTGAAACGCGACCTTCGCGTCTGACGACTTTCGCGTCTGACAAAGGATGCGAGGTCCGCGTCTGGCGACCTCCGCGTTTGACTGAGAACGGACGCGAGGTCCGCATCTGGCGACCTCCGCGTCTGATATTGGAACGCGAGGTCCGCATCTGGCGACCTCTGCATTTGACTGAGAAAGGACGCGAGGTCCGCGTCTGGCGACCTCCGCGTCTGACATTGGAACGCAAGGTCTACGTCTGGGAAGTTCGCGTCTGGGAGGTTCGCGTCTGAGGCTGGAAGCTATCTCCGCATCTGAGAGGTTCGCGTCTGAGGCTTTGTCTTAAGTAATTTTTTATCTTTTTGATAGCCTACAGAACCCCCTCCAAAGTTTTCGAAACTCCATGGTTGACTGAGACAGATTTCGGAATACTTTGGACTTCAGTTGAATCGAAACTTCCTATAATCAGACTGGCATTCTTCTGAAAGGCGGTCTCGAGCTTGATCTTGTCTGGGTTCTGGTCTTCATGAGTGTACTATTGAACTGCTTGAAGCCTCCAAGACAGATCGTTTGTAATTTGATTGTCGGTGTACTGTTGAACTGGTGGAGTTGTTAATTGCCTTTGCCAGTGTACTGTTGAATTGATTGCAGTAGTAGAGACATACTCTTTGTATTGGGGGGAGAGAGGATGCAGCTCTCACAGACGCAGTTCTGGCACACTGATCAAGTGTAGACGCGAACTTCATCAAAGTTGAGACGTGACTCTCAATTGTTATAGAGACGCAGCTCTCAATTACTGTAGAGACGTAACTGACTGATTTTTCCTGCACACAAAAATAAGGATATTAAATTTAGAAATAGTAGTGTGAGGTTCAGTTCTAATCCGCGGTAGCAAGGCTATGCGGGTCGTGATCCTCAAGGAGGGACTGCGATAGAAGCGTTAAGCAAGTTAATCTCTAAAATTTATCTTTTTTTTTTTAGTTAATTGTCACGATGGTATTTACAATGGGTGGTATTTACAGTGAAGTGGAAAAGAAGAATTTAGGAAGATGTGGATCTAAACTAAAGGAAGAAAAGAAGGAAAACTTATCTCTTTATTGCTTGCCGTTTGAACCGTTGCGATGATTTCCCTTTTCTTGGAAGGTGTACAAGCACGGCTTATGGGATCGTCCGCCTTCTTAATCTACTCTACGAAATAAAACAACAAGCTATGAAGACTTGTTCATCGCCATGGGCCGTCAAGGTTCCTTCTTCGGCTAGGTAGTCTCAAAGCGTCAAGTTCTCACGGTTTGCAAGTCATCGGAGAAAGAAACAATCACATAAAATAAAAATAGAAGAACAGAGATTAAACAAAACTAGAGAAACAATAACACAAGAATAAAAATAAAAGAACAAAACGACCCTCGAGTTGATTTATTTAACAATGGTGGAAAAGCAAAACTTACACCGATTGTCACCCTCAGTACAAGTAGATCTCCTTCCTCCATGAGAACATCCTCTCCTCTCGGTTTACAAAAAGAAAATAAAAAATTTACAAAGGTGGAAAGAAAACCTAAAAACCCTAACTTTGGCCCTTTGCTGGACGCTGGACACCCTGTACGTTGCACTTTGCAGGGATATTTATAATGCAGAAGGTAGTAGAGTCCAGAATGAAGTCCTCCACGAAAACTTGTCCTGGATAACTCTGAAATGCCGCGGAAACGCGGCTTTTGCCGCGCCTCCGCGGCAATATGGTGGCTTCTGGCCACGCGCTTTGGCGCGTGGCCTCTCCTGGTCCGTCCCTGTGGGCTTCTGCTTCTGGAATTTTAATTCTGGCCTTTTAAATCTGGATTTTCGAGATAACTTGGTAATCAAGTTACTCTTAATCCAGATTTCTTCAAATTTTCTTCCACGAAATTCCTCTCTATCTTGGCCTTTATCTTCATCCTGCAGGTGTTTAGGGTTGGATAGAAGTCTATCTTTCCCTAATCTCTGATATTTGCAACTTTTAGCCCTTGTATTTGCATTTTGACTCTTTGTATTTGCGCTTTTTCACCTGGGCTTCAAACATGGGCTTGGATCTGGGCTTTTGGGCTCTTTAGGCTTTATTTATTGCTAAAATAACAATTCGAGGCCTGCACACAATAAATATAAATATTAATAATTGTGCAGAATTAAATGAATAAATATGAAATGTGATGGTAAATATGATGATAAAAATGCACTTTTGACTACCAATCACACCCCCACACTTATCTTTTTGCTCGTCCTCGAGTAAAACAAAGAAAAAGAAAAAGAAATGAAAAGTTAATCTAAGCTAACTCACTTTCGTAGGAATCACGATTGCACTTAGCACGTGCAACAAGCCGTTAAACCTCTAGGTTACCCTAGAGGACGAGTGTTGTCTCGTGAGGGTTTTCAGCGGATTGCACCCACAAAATAAAAAGGAAAATATTTGAATTATATTTGAAGAGACTAAGTAGTCTATAAGTTTTAGGATCCTCATTTTTATTCATTCTTCAGACTTAGTCTTTATAAAGTAAATTGTTATCCATTTTAGGTAAGGATTAAAATTGAATTTCTAATATAGTCTTTTTCGTTACCAAAAGTCATACGCACCCTTGTGAATCTAGAATTCCTTAACTTGGACTCTCATGCCTCTTTATCATCTAATTTTCTTTCGTGTAAGTATCAAGGCTTCTTGAGGCCCTCATACCTAACTAATTGACTATTAGATGTGTTAATATATTTATTATTTTTTTTATTTTATTTTTTTTTTGCATGTATAACTCATCTAATTCTCTTTCGTATAAGTATCAAGGCTTCTTGAGCCCTAATACCTAACTAATTGATTATTAGATGTGTTAGTACATATAAGTAATTTTTCCTTAGTTCCCTCGGACTTTCTAATCCACCCATGTAGCGAACTTTAAAGTCGGTGACTCCCAAACCGGTCGGTCTTAGGGCACCAGGTGAGAAAACACCCCGCGGACTCAAATTCGAGTGAACTAGGCCACAAAACTAAGGTATTATTATTTTTTTTTTTTTTTTTTTTGCATTCACCTTTAGGCGTGAATACTTATGCTTCTTGAGGCACATGTATCCAGCTTAATTAGTGATTTTTTTTTTCTTTTTCTTTTATATATGAGGCACAAGGGTCTTTGTCTTAGAATCCTAGATATGCATTAGGTATGCAATATTCATTAAGGTAAAAATCAAGACTAATTATTTATTCAATTTCTCTCCTATACCTAAAATTTAAACAATTTATTTATTTTGACCAAGTCTTTAGAAATCCTAATCATGATTTTCCTAATCCTTAAAACTAACTTAGATTTCTTTCAAAAAATAAGTCAAAATATTTCCTTTTTATAACATTTTTTTTTTTTTTTTAGCAAATTTTGTTAGTTTCTACCTATGTTAGTATGTTAGTAAAACCCACCCCCACACTTATCTCATGCATTGTCCTCAATGTATGAAATGAATGCATATATGCATGAAAAAGAACAAGGGAAGGCAGAAAATTACCTTAGGGGGTGGTTCCGGTGGTGGTCTAATTGGGCCAAGCGTTGCTACCCAATCAAGATAATGTAGTAATTGGTGAAACCCACCAGAAATTTCCTTACATAACCCACTAAAATATATGTATAATCATTTTTTAGAATTTCCACCCCATCAAATTTCCAAATTTCATAATAAATTTCAGAGTTAATTGTCTCAACCTCCTTGTCCCAAAATGGAGTATGAAAAGATGGAATGATTGTCTGGACATGGGAAGTACGGGAACGAATACTGACTCAGGGAAGAAGCTCAAATCAAGTAAGGGCTCAGGAGTCGGGCTAAGTTCGAGAAGTGGGTCCAAGTCAAAAAATTGAAACTCAAGTCCACAATCATCTTCCCACAATGGAATGTGACTCAATGGTGGTGATTCAAGTTCAGGAATGATAGATGTGGGAATCAAAACTGACTCTAAAATATTACCTAAGTCGGGTAACAAAACAGGAGTCAATAATGATTCAGGAATTTGAACTTGATCATAGATTTGAGAATCTAGGTCACATTCGAGTTCTAATTCGGGAAAGGAAAAACTTGCCAAATTATCAGAATTTGAAGTTTCGGCAAGTTCACAAGATGGTACTGAATTAGAAACTTGTTGTTCCAAGCAACTTGGTTCGTCGGCTCTAATCAAGTGGTCATCAGAATCAGCCGGCCGGTGTAAGCATTCCACCATCAAATCTATGTCATGATCACGGGCTAATTTAGCCTCAGTCATGGCAGCTAGCATCCCTTCATAGTCGATAGGTGGATCATATTCTGATTGGACTTGAAAATAGGATGGGTAATCGTGATAAATTTGTGAGTCGGTGGACTCACGTATCATCATGTCTAAAATTGATGGTGATTTTTGCTTGGACTCATTCCTACTCATCATTTCCAAGATAGATGGAGTTCTATTCTGAATGGGTGGATCTGAGTATGAATTTTGGGAAAAATGTGGACTAGATGGATATGGAGGACAATTTGGTTGAGAATTAGACTCGGGGGACTCGAAACCCCATGAACTCTGTGACGAGTTGAAATTATTATGGAAATTATAGTCATAAGATGGGGTGTGTGGGTTATATTCATTCGGATAAGACCATTCCGGCACACTAGATTGGTCAAAGTTAGGGTATGCCGGGTTGGTAATATCCGAATAATAGTTAGGGGTGTAATATGGATTAAAATTGGAATTATTATTATATGCCATATCACACCAACACAAAAACACAAACAAATAAACAAACAAAAAAGAAAAATTCTAACCTAAGTTAGGGTAGACCTATGACCTAGACGACTCCTAACTGGTTAGACTTTCCACGGGAGGTAGGGTGTAGACTTTGACCACAAGTTAATCAGCCAGGTCGGGGCAAGAATGGTGGGAGGTTTTCCGTCAAAGATGTTCCTTAATTAAATAACCACCACACTTCGGGCTTTCGGCCCTCAATCCCCTTCCTAGACACTGATTTGGCAGGAGTCAACTTCCAACACCGTTCCCCCTTAGGATAATCTCCTATTGAGTCCGAGATGTCCCTAGGGCCAACGTCTACTCTTTTTTAGTTAGGCTTGGGTTAGTGAGTGCTTGGGATATGATTTTTGGGCTAAGGAAGGGTGATGAAATCCCCACCTTATCTTGTTAATGGGTTATGCCCTTAAGATGAATTAGTGCAAGTGTACAAGATAAATAGATAAGAATCACTCAAAGCAGAAAATCAACCAAGAGATGAATCCTATTCTACATGCAATGCGTACGTACCTTGCCTCCAGCACTCTTCAACAGTAAATAAAAAAATTGAAAAGACACGTGCCTAATATGCAAACGTCTAATCAACTTTTAACGATTACAACCAATTTTTTACTGTTGATTAAATTAGCAGGTATATGGTGAATAATACAGAAAGTTAAGTACTGCAGAAGCTGTATTTTGCAGAGCTGAAGAGCCTGCAGAAAATGGTTAGGAGTCAACTCCTTTGTGCCGCGTTTGCGCGGCTTTTGCCGTGGGAACGCGGCACTTTGGAGGGATCCTGGGCTCTGCTTTTTTGAGCAGAGTCCCAGGTCCACTTATATGTCACTGCAGTTGCCAAAATATTGTTTCTTCACCTGTAACCTGCAACAGAAAAGAATAAAGAATAAGTTAATAATTGAAATTTTTTTTTTTGTTTTAGAGATAACTTACCGTCCCTCCCCGGCAACGGCGCCAATTTGTTGACTGATTTTTCCTGCACACAAAAATAAGGATATTAAATTTAGAAATAGTAGTGTGAGGTTCAGTTCTAATCCGCGGTAGCAAGGCTATGCGGGTCGTGATCCTCAAGGAGGGACTGCGATAGAAGCGTTAAGCAAGTTAATCTCTAAAATTTATCTTTTTTTTTTTAGTTAATTGTCACGATGGTATTTACAATGGGTGGTATTTACAGTGAAGTGGAAAAGAAGAATTTAGGAAGATGTGGATCTAAACTAAAGGAAGAAAAGAAGGAAAACTTATCTCTTTATTTGCTTGCCGTTTGAACCGTTGCGATGATTTCCCTTTTCTTGGAAGGTGTACAAGCACGGCTTATGGGATCGTCCGCCTTCTTAATCTACTCTACGAAATAAAACAACAAGCTATGAAGACTTGTTCATCGCCATGGGCCGTCAAGGTTCCTTCTTCGGCTAGGTAGTCTCAAAGCGTCAAGTTCTCACGGTTTGCAAGTCATCGGAGAAAGAAACAATCACATAAAATAAAAATAGAAGAACAGAGATTAAACAAAACTAGAGAAACAATAACACAAGAATAAAAATAAAAAGAACAAAACGAACCTCGAGTTGATTTATTTAACAATGGTGGAAAAGCAAAACTAATCTACTCTACGAAATAAAACAACAAGCTATGAAGACTTGTTCATCGCCATGGGCCGTCAAGGTTCCTTCTTCGGCTAGGTAGTCTCAAAGCGTCAAGTTCTCACGGTTTGCAAGTCATCGGAGAAAGAAACAATCACATAAAATAAAAATAGAAGAACAGAGATTAACAAAACTAGAGAAACAATAACACAAGAATAAAAATAAAAAGAACAAAACGAACCTCGAGTTGATTTATTTAACAATGGTGGAAAGCAAAACTTACACCGATTGTCACCCTCAGTACAAGTAGATCTCCTTCCTCCATGAGAACATCCTCTCCTCTCGGTTTACAAAAAGAAAATAAAAAATTTACAAAGGTGGAAAGAAAACCTAAAAACTCTAACTTTGGCCCTTTGCTGGACGCTGGACACCCTGTACGTTGCACTTTGCAGGGATATTTATAATGCAGAAGGTAGTAGAGTCCAGAATGAAGTCCTCCACGAAAACTTGTCCCTGGATAACTCTGAAATGCCGCGGAAACGCGGCTTTTGCCGCGCCTCCGCGGCAATATGGTGGCTTCTGGCCACGCGCTTTGGCGCGTGGCCTCTCCTGGTCCGTCCCTGTGGGCTTCTGCTTCTGGAATTTTAATCCTGGCCTTTTAAATCTGGATTTTCGAGATAACTTGGTAATCAAGTTACTCTTAATCCAGATTTCTTCAAATTTTCTTCCACGAAATTCCTCTCTATCTTGGCCTTTTATCTTCATCCTGCAGGTGTTTAGGGTTGGATAGAAGTCTATCTTTCCCTAATCTCTGATATTTGCAACTTTTAGCCCTTGTATTTGCATTTTGACTCTTTGTATTTGCGCTTTTTCACCTGGGCTTCAAACATGGGCTTGGATCTGGGCTTTTGGGCTCTTTAGGCTTTATTTATTGCTAAAATAACAATTCGAGGCCTGCACACAATAAATAATAAAATATTAATAATTGTGCAGAATTAAATGAATAAATATGAAAATGTGATGGTAAATATGATGATAAAAATGCACTTTTGACTACCAATCAGTAACCTTTATTTGCTGATGAGACTCGACTCTTAAGTTCGTTGAGTCGCAGCTCTATGCTTGAGATGCGAAGGTAACGCTCAAAGCTTCTTTAGAAGAATTTTAATTGCCAGAGGTGTGATATTAACTTAGCAAATTAAATAGCTCTACTGGGGGAATTTGAGAAGGTTACTGTCAGAGGTGTGATGTTAACTTGACAGTGAGATCTGGACTTGTGTTTTGAACAAGTTTTGTGGACTTGCTATTCTATTGATGAGAATAACAAGTGGAGTTTGATCCGCTGGGGATTTATGCCAGAGTCTATCGTCAGAGGTTTAGTATTAACATGACTAGAACTCTGCTGGGAATGAAAGTTTGCTGTTAGAGGTGTGATATTAACATAACAGCGATTGATTTTGCGATCTACGCAATTTAAGTGGACCTGTCATTTTATTGACGAGAATGACAAGCGAGATTGGATTTGTTGAGGATCCATGAAGATTTTTACCATCAGAGGTGTAATGTTAACGTAACGAGTTTGGGTTTGCAATTTGAGCAAATTGAATTGTCAGAGGTGTGATATTAACTTAACAAAAATGTGTGCTAGAGGTGTGATATTAACTTAGCACCACGAAAGTCTCATTTTCACTGAGAAAATTGAGAGAATATCATTGTAATAGGTGTAATGTTAACTTAACAATAAAATGCATGCTAGAGGTGTGATGTTTAACTTAGCATTGAAAGATCTCATTTTCACTGAGAAAATAGAGGAGATCATTGTCATAGGTATAATGTTAACTTAACAGCGATTAATTTTGCGATATGAGCAACTTTGGTTAGAAGTGTAATATTAACTTGACCGGGATTTGTCTACTGTTAGAGGTGTGATTTTGAACATAACAGTATTTTGAGTGGACTTGTCATTCTATTGAAGAGAATTGACAAGTTAAAATTTTACCCCCAGGGAAACATCAAAGCCTTACTGTCAGAGGTGTGATAATAACATGACAGCTTCGATTTGTAATTTATTCCACTGAGAAAATTGAGAGAAATCACTGTTAGAGGTTTAATGTTAACTTAATAGTGAATATGCCAGAGGTATAATGTTAACTTGGCATAGTTGATCTGTGATTATTTCAATGGGGAAATAGTCACAGGCTTTTTGTGGTCCTACCATTCCATGGATGGGAATTGGTAAGGGATTTTGGAGGAAATTTTAGGGAATGAGTTGTCAGAGGTAACTGTTAACACGACAAATATTTATTTCCCTAGAAAATAAAGATTTACTGTTAGAGGTGTAATGTTTAACATAACAGTAATGGGATTTTGCGATTTAAGCAATTTAAGTGGACTTGTCATTCTATTGAAGAGAATGACAAGTAAGACTAGACCCGTAAGGGATCTAAATATTTTTTTACCGTCAGAGGTGTGATATTAACTTAACGGATCAGATTGAATCTTGTCAGAGGTGTGATATTAACTTGACAAGGATGTGAGCTAGAGGTGTACTGTTAACTTAGCTCCATAAGAACTTTAGTTTCATTGGGGAGACTGAAGATATCACTGTCATAGGTGGTGTTAAACTTGACAGTAGAGGTAATGCTAGAGGTGTGATGTTAAACTTAGCATTGATCATCTCGACTCCGATACGGAAGTTCTAGGGAAAGTCATTGTCATAGATGTATTATTGAACTTAACAATGAATTGGATGCTAAAGGTGTGATATTAAACTTAGCATCGCTCGTCTCAGCTTCGATATGGAAGCCTGAGGAAAAGTGACTGTCAGATGTTTAATATTGAACTTGGCAACAACTCAATCACTGTTAGAGGTGTAGTGTTAACATAACAGTAGTTTGTCAGAGGTGTAATGTTAACATGACAGTAGTTGGTTTGCGATATGAGCAATTTTGAGGACTTGTCATTCTGTTGATGAGAATTGACAAGTGGAGTTTGGAATGTCAAAGCTGTAGTGTTAAGTTGATTTGTGACTCCATGTAGAGGAGCGACAAGTGAAGCTAGTACTCGCTGGGTAGTATTGAAACTTTCTATTGTCAGAGGTTTGATATTAAACTTAACAATGATTGTATTTGTGGACCTACCACTCTATGAAAGAGAATTGGTAGGGGATTTTGGTGAAAATAAAATGAACTGTCAGAGGTTTAATATTAACGTGATAATCATTGATTTTCTAGAGGTGTGTAAAATTCGCTGTTAGAAATGTAGTATCAATATAACAGCGAGGATTTTTAACGAGTTTCATTGTCAGAGGTTTAATATTAACTTGACAGAATCCACTGGGGATTGAAAAATCTGGTTTGTCAGAGGTTTATTATTAACATGACAAATCCCAGTTCATTTCATTGGAGGAATGAACATAGGTATTTTTGTGGCCCTACCATTCTGTGGGTGAGAATTGGTAGGAGATTTTGGAGGAGAGGATGGGACCAAGTCCCTCAAGGTTTTTAGCAAACCTTCTACTCAGACTCGTGTTTTCACGTCAGAGAAAGGACGTGAGGTCCGCGTCTGACGACTTCCGCGTTTGACTGAGAAAGGACGCGAGGTCCGCGTCTGGCGACCTCCGCGTCTGATATTGGAACGCGAGGTCCGCATCTGGCGACCTCCGCGTCTGATATTAGAACGCGAGGTCTGCGTCTGGCGACCTCAGCATTTGATTGAGAAAGGACGCGAGGTCCGCGTCTGGCGACCTCCGCGTCTGACATTGGAACGTGAGGTCTGTGTCTGGCGACCTCCGTGTTTGACTGAGAAAGGACGCGAGGTCCGCGTCTGGCGACCTCCGCGTCTGACATTGGAATGCAAGGTCTGCGTCTCTTGGGGGAGTTTGAGATTGAAGCCTTACAGGCTAAAAACTGACAGCTCAGTCATCTGAAAGTTACAGTGACAATCAAAGAACACCGCCGAGATGAACTGCTCGCACCCATGGGATGAGAGCTTCTCAGTTCATATTTGAACATGGCCTCTTGGGGCTAAACGCGAACCTCGCATTTCTGAAGTGAAACGCGATGATCTCATTCTGGCACAGCCTCCTGCTAAACGCGTGTCTTGCGCTTTTGAATAGAAACGCGAAGGTCAACACTGTCAGCGACTCTCGCACGCTAAGGTCATGTTCTGGCGCGGCCTTAGGCTGAACATGGGTCGCGCGTTCTCGCGTTTTGGCTCAGCTTGAGGCCGGACGTGAACTTCATGTTTTGGCGCTGAAACGCGCAGCTCGTGAATGCGAGCATCGCGTTTTACTGCAGAAATGCGGGGCTGAAAGCGAACTTCGCGTTTGGTGCCGAAATGCGGGGGTGAAAGCGAGCTTTGTTTGCTGATGGTGAACTTGACGTCTTTGTCGACGATCAGCAATCCGTTTGGCTCGCAGGAGTTAATGCGACCCCCCTGCAAATTGAGTTTGTTGAGCCTTGAAGGAGTTTTGCGGCGAGATTTGCCTTCATCATTATTGGCCTCACGGGTCTCGTAGGAGACATTGATGCGAGCCACATATGCTATTACAGCCACTCCTGTCTGCTGACAATGAGTGCAATGCCTTCACCGTCTCTCGGCATTTCGATTGAGTCGAAAAGGTTGTTGAGAACCCCCGGCATCCAGAACTGGAAGTGCCTTGATAAAAGGATGGAGGAGAGATTGGTCTCTATTGCCATCTTAACCGTGGGTCATGGTGCGGGTCTCTGAAGAGACGTTGGGGCTGACCACTTGTCTCCACGGGAGACTCCCGAAGCTTTGGGGGAGTTCAATTTCTCTTGGTCGAATTCGATCATAAGAGATTTGACTGTGGATCCAAGCATCTGACGTCGGCTTGCGCCACTACTTTCTCGTTGGTTAAGAACGACAAAGTGTCCCCAGCGGAGTCGCCATCTTTTGTACGCGTCGGAAAAATCACAATTGCAAAATTCTTTTGGTTGAATAGAAGATTATAACGGATACAATCCGATTACAAAAGAGAGGGAATCTCAGGGTTGATTCTCCTCTTTATTTAAAGCTGGGTTCTTCACGTGGCAGTGGAGAGTGAGTCTTGTTCCCCGTTGACCGGCCGAACGTCAAGTTTCTCTTGTGGATCCTCTCTTTGGATCTACTGGTGGAGTAGCATAGCTCCTATCAGTATTGGAATCTCAAAGAGATTTAAAGAACTTGAACTTAGCAAGTTAATAAAAAGAGTTGAACTCTTCTCAGGCTACAAGAGTTTCAAGGCCGAACTCTGCTGAGGTAGCTCTCCTCCTCTGCCCATGGCTTCTTAGATTCCTCCATCAGGACTCTCCTCCTCAGCCCTTTTAGAAGAGGTCCCCTTCCCCTGAGCCTCTTTTTCAGAGTTGTCTCCTTCCAAAAAAAAAAAAAAACCCCCCCGGGGTCCTTTAGAGAGGTCTCCTTCCAAACCCCCTGGGGTCCTCCCTCTTCTCTAGCTATTCATAGCTATTTATAGAGGAATTGGGGTGTAACCAACCCCTTAAATCTCTCCATAATGGGAATTTATTCCCTATTATGTGGAGAGAAAATGGGGTGTAACTGACTAAGTTCGTGGCTATCAGTTATAGTAGAAATGCGGGTCTCGCGCTCGACGCGGACCTCGCTTTGATGTTGAGACGCGGAGCTCACAGGCTCGCGTCTGTGTTAGAACGCGGAGCTGCTCAGGCTCGCGTTTGAGTTGAAACACGACCTTCGCGTCTGACGACTTTCGCGTCTGACAAAGGATGCGAGGTCCGCGTCTGGCGACCTCCGCGTTTGACTGAGAAAGGACGCGAGGTCTGTGTCTGGCGACCTTCGCGTCTGATATTAGAACACGAGGTTCGCATCTGGCGACCTCCGCGTTTGACTGAGAAAGGACGCGAGGTCCGCGTCTGGCGACCTCCGCGTCTGACATTGGAATGCAAGGTCTGCGTCTAGGAAGTTCGCATCTGGGAGGTTCGCGTCTGAGGCTGGAAGCTATCTCCGCATCTGGGAGGTTCGCGTCTGAGACTTTGTCTTAAGTAATTTTTTATCTTTTTGATAGCCTACACTATATAAAGTACTTTGGAAAAAAACTGACAAACAGATTGAAGGACTTGGGGCATCATCCCAAAAGACTAGTGTTCTAGGTAGAGTTGCCCAAATCCTTATATAACCAAGACTATCCCCACATCTAGCCGATGTGGGACTATTTGTTCAACCCAAATCACAACAATCCCCCCTCGAACAAAGAGTCTCCCTGCCAGCTCAACTATCTTCACACTGGAAGATCAAATGCTCCATCAAGATCCAACTCTTCACTGCGTGAGGTGGTGGCACGCCTTATGTGAAGCACCAACTGCAGTCAGTCACTCCTCTACACCGCGTGGGAGCTGCACGTCCATTGTAAAGGAGTACCACTACTAAATTTCTCGAGAGCCCAACATTAGCTTCACAGTGGCGTATTGCGCCTTTTTGCGCTAGTGGGGTGGCCAGGCCCTTTACGCCTTTGCGCCATTGGGGGATCTACATCGTCGAACATCACCCACACACACGACTAAGTTCGGGGCATGGCTCTGATACCAACTGAAGAACTTGGGGCACCATCCCAAAAGACTGGCCTTCTAGGTGTCGTTGCCCAAATCCTTTTATACCTAAGACCATCCCCACGTTTAGCTGATGTGGGACTATTTGTTCGACCCAAATCCCAACAATCCCTGCTCGAACAAAGAATAGGGAGAGAGGAGATAGAGGAAGTTAGCACAGAGATCGAAAATTAAAGGAGCAAGACCAATGCATTGAAGCAGGCCAAAAAAGCTTCATCGACCGGCCAGGTCGACCGGTGTGCGCGACATGCACAGGATTAGCCCAGTCGACTGCTCTGTCGACCATAGCATATAGCGGTCGACCGTCCGGTCGACCGATTGAAAGCAGGCTGCTCTCGGTTGGGTCTGGTTGACCGGGGCGGTCGACCGTGGATGAGGGTCGATCGATGGCCGGTCGACTGACAAACACGTTTTGGCTTTCCTTTCCTTATTCAGATTCTTTTTCTGTTTGGGATCGAATTCAATCAGGGTTTCCTAATACCCTGGGACTCTGTGCCTATAAATAAGGGCTAGAGCTCTCATGATTGTATCCCTAAAAATCCCTCTGAAAATCTCGCTTGGAAATTCCTTGAAGAAGGAATGTGTTGTAATTGATTGTTGAATCAATAAAAATCTCTCTCTCCCTTGCCCCGAGGACGTAGGCACGTTGCCGAACCTCGTTAAATACTGTGTTGATTGTTTTTCTCTATTGTTCTCTGTTCTTGTGCGTGTTGGGTACATCTCCGGCTGCATCTGTCTCTATCTGGGGGATTCCTCAGAAAGGTTGTTGCCGAGGGCGCATGCGAACAATTGGTATCAGAGCATCCCTGATTTGGCGTGGGATCGTGTGTTGATTCCAAGAGCATCAGTTGCTGTCTGGCGGAGATCGTGTGTCGATCTTGGAGCAGCGTTGGGACTGTTTGTGGGATCGTGTGTCGATCTCAAAACAACATGTAGATTGCTCGAGGAATCAATTTGGAGGAGTAGATTGCTTCGAAAACTCTTTGAGGGTTTCACGTAGAGGTAAAGATCCTGTCTTTATCTAGTTTGTTTTATCTAACTCTGTTTGTTTTCGCATTGCTTTAAGGAATCAGTTGAGAAGATGGCTAGAGAAAGTACATCAAATCCACATCCGTTGAGGATTGATGTGGTGAAATTCGACGTCAACAACACTTTCGGTATGTGGAGGTAATGAGGTGATGGATGCGCTGACGGCATCAAACCTCGAAGAAACTCTACAGTTGGAGAAGAAGCGCGCATCAATAACTGAAGAAGATTGGAACAAGATGAACCGTACGGCGTGTGGCTTGATCAGGTCTTGTTTGATACAAGATATCAAGTATCATGTGTTGCATGAAACATTGCGAGGCAGCTGTGGGAGATCCTGGAGAAGAAGTATCAGATGAAAAATATCGAATCGCGGTTGCAGTTAAAGAGTAAGCTTTATCATTTTCATATGCAGAGAGGATGCTCCATTAACGAACACATGGATAGCTACACAAAGTTTCTTACAGATTTAGTTAATGTGGACGTGGAGATCGATGAAGAGGATAAGGCGGTAATTCTGTTGAATTCTCTTCCTCAAGAAGAGTATGAGACCTTTACTCTTACATTGATCATTAAAAGAAAATCCCTTAACTACAGTGAGGTATCTGCTGCTCTTGTGAGTTATGAAGCAAGGAGACATGACAGGCTGTCTTCTTCGGAGAGTAAAATAGCAGAGGCATTAGTGATAAGAGGCAGAAGTTTCAATAGGAAAGGAAGAGATGATCAGGGAAGATTGAAGTCCAGATCAGGCTTCAGAGAGTTGAAGAGGAATCAGTGTGCCTTGTGCAAGGAGCTAGGGCACTGAAATGTTGACTGTCCGAAGGCCAAAGAAGAAGGAGCTGATGACCGAGGCAAATCTCACATAGGTGGTCAGTACTTAAGCTCGTACATCACAGGCGGATGGATCATATTCAGACTAATCGGTATTTTCTCTCTCTGTTACTACTCCTATAGTTAGTTACTCAGATAATGCTGAGTGGATCTTAGATACTGGAGCTACCTATCATGTATGCCCGAACAGGGCCTGATTTTTTAGCTTTGAGAAGCTAGATGGATGCTTCACGGTCATGGGTGATGATCATCCATGTAATGTGGAAGGGATGGGTACAGTCCGTATCAAGATGTTTGATGGAGTAATACGAGAACTGAAGGAGGTGAGGCATGTACCTCAACTCAAAAGGAATCTTATCTCTGTTGGGGCTTTGGAAGAATTGGGTCTTGTGGTATCTATACGAGATGGTGTTCTCAAGATGATCAAAGGCTCAATGGTGGTTATGAAGGGCGTCCGCCGGAACAATCTCTACTACTTGAAGGGTAGTACAGTTACAGGTCAGGTGGAGACTTCTATTTCTTCAGATGATGATTGCACACAGATCTGGCAGATGAAGGTCGGACATGGAGGTGAAAAGTCTTTGCAAGCTCTTGCAAAGAAGGGATCATTAGAAGGTGCTGCTCTTGCAACTTGGTGGGTGAACACGGTGTTCTAGATAAGAAGAAGGTGAAATTCAGCATCAGTACTCACCACTCAAGTGGTCTTCTTGATTGTGTTCACGTAAGCATTTGGGGACCTGCTAAGACTGCATCGCTTGGAGGTCACAGATACTTTATCTCTTTTATTTATAATTTATCTAGGCATTGTTAGATATATCCCATGAGACAAAGGTGTGAAGCCCTAGATATGTTGGTGAAGTGAAAAGGAAGAATGAAGAAGCAGACGGTAGGAAGATCAAGGAGCTACAAATTGTAATGTTGAAAGAGACATGAACCAATTCCTACGATTTGGCCAGAACACTGGTATTGGTACTTACTTCATAGAAGGTATACATGGGTTGGCTAAGGAAGTAAACCGTTCTTTGCTGGAGAAGGTTCGGTGGTTGTTGTCTAATACAAGATTAGACAAATCATTTTGGGCTGAGGCGATTGTGTATGCTAGCCACCTCATAAATGGATCGACTGCGATAGGAGGTAAAACTCCATTAGAAATTTGGTCTGAGAATGCTGCTCAAGATCATGGTTTGCTGCGGGAATTTGGAAATCTGACCTACTTCAATGCCAAAGATGGCAAGGTGAATCTGCGAGCAAAGAAGTTTGTGTTTCTGGGTGTCAAGCGAAATATGAAAGGCTACAAGTTATGGGACCCCGAAAACAAGAAGATTGTGTTGAGTCGGCATGTCACGTTTGATGAGACTTTAGTGTTGAAGTCTACCATCTCTCAGCAGGTGGAGAGGATGGAGACTAAGGAAGTATTGCAGCGGTGGAGGTTGATGTTACTCCACCATCTCCAGTTGGTTCGGTATCAGTGAAGACTTCACCGGATGTGACACTAGGTGGAGATCATGTAGCTAGGGTTGATACTGAACATGTTGAAGATATTGATGAGAATGTCGAATTGTTTGCAGCCATTGGAACTAAGGTAAAACTACACACGTGGGTGAAGAAGCATGAATCTCAAGCTTGTGACTGCGACAAGCTCAAGTTGAAGGCCGTTGTTCTCCATGATGGTAGTGAAGAGGTTCATATGACTCAGCCAGATAGGTTCATTGCTGAAAATTCAGGCACAGGTGCTTGAGCTTGATGGAGCTCATTTAAATGAACTACAGTTGGCTTGATCCTTTGGGCAAGGTACATAGGCAGCCGTAAAGGCACAACCACATTTGGTGATGCAATACGTATGAAGCTGTTTGGGTTCTCGAGAAGCTGATTAGGAC
>JAVJIF010018675.1:0-83069 GCA_038442645.1 Agave tequilana | reverse complement strand
ACACAAGGAAAGGAATCAAGAAGGACTAGATAACTTGTACATTGTAGTTGGCAATGGCAAATTCCTTTATTTGCGCTTGATTGTACTATAGGTGTGAGAGCCTAGGCTCTGATACCAACCTGTAACGCCCCGATTCCAAGCTACGGGGACGTCACTGCGACGTACATAGCAGGTCAGAAATACCCTACGTATATACGCTAAGCATCAGTACAAACAAGAATCAAGTACGACAAAGCGTAGCGCCTTTCATATGCCAACATAAGAAGTACAAGGTACAAGGTTATCACAGAATGTGACATATATTTACATATCGCATGCATCATATATCACAGCCAAACTCAAAAGTACGATTTACAAGATAATTACAAGGATGCTCACGAGCTGAAGAAAGGTCCCGCGAGCCAAAAGGAAAGTCTGGGATGACAGCAACGAGACTAATCAGCCTGCTCGGAAAGGAAAGCCTGGTCCTCCACAGAAGCTCCACCTCGATCCAAGGTTCAGAACCTGAACAACAATTCAAGGGAGTCAGGACCTCCCAACAAGTAGAGCAGGTAACAGCCGAGTGGCAACAGAAACATGAACATGAGGGTTGGTACAATATCATGAGTAAAAGATCACAACGTATAATAAACGAAGGGCAATGTATACACTTAAGCTTACGGCTTCGGAGATTAGTACTTCGAGGGAATAATCCAACAAGGAACCCTCATCTATATACCTCATCTCATGTCACCGTAATCCAAGCGCATACAACACCGCAATTAGCATCTTATTATTATTATTATTATTATAGCTCACCTTACCCTGATATCTAGCTATGTGGACTAGCGTCCTAGCTCACATAGATCCATATCCCAGTAAGCAAGGTTGTTATTAGAAACCAGCGGGGGTATCAACGAACTATGTTTACAGTGGGTCCGTGCATACCCGGAACCACGGCCCAGGATGTTCCGTTGCTTGGTGGACGGAACCTGCCGCAAGGCTAACAGGAGGGACTTATTGTATGCCATTATCATGATGGTACCAGGAAGGAGGGAGCCAGCACTCCCCTCGGTCGCCTGGAGGCCCACAGGTCAGACCGAAATTTAGTTGCACACATACCTAATACCACTGTAACACGAACACATATTGACAGCCGCATGTTTCCCCGACCCAATGCAAGTTGTCTTATTTTATGAATATATAGGTAATTATCAAATTTCGGGAATGAGCAGGAACATGTCAGGAATACAGGTATATCAGGAGTACTGGTTCGTACTATCATGTAATCAAGTTGGTAAATCATGAAGTCCGGTCATCATTCCCGTTACAGTGATATTATAGGAGTCAGGTGTATCATGCCTTGTGTTAATGGATAGCATGATAAGAGGTGATATTCATCAAGTAACAAGTCATGAAATAACAATATAATATACATGATCCAAAGATAATGTTCATAATCAAAGAAGTAATTAACCATAATAATAGTCAAGATTAGTCGACTAGAAAAGACAAGTAGTCGACTCATGAAAGAGTTAGTCGACTATAGAAAGGGGACAAGTCGACTAAGAAAGCTGCGTTTGGGAAGCTGCGTTTTTCAGAGGAATTAGTCGACTAAGGCGTTTGGGTTAGTCGACTGGTCAAGTCTGCGTCTCAAAGAGCCGCGTTTCAAGAAGCTGCGTTAGTCGACTAGGAACAGTAGGTAGTCGACTAGGGAAATCTGCGTTTCAAGGAACCGCGTTTTCAGAAGGGAAGTTAGTCGACTAGGGGAAAACACCAAGTCGACTAATAAAGTGTGCGTTTCAAAGAGCTGCGTTTGCAGAGAAAGGCTAGTCGACTGGACGCAAGGGAGTAGTCGACTACTATGCTGCGTTTCAGAATCAAGGGTGCGTTTCCAAAGGATTAGTCGACTGATAAATTGGTCAAGTCGACTAATGAAGTTCAAAACTGAGCAGATCCTATTATTTGAGAGCTGCGTTTCAAGGATTAGTCGACTTGCGTTTGGGCCAAGTCAACTAATAGAGGTCAGAACAGAGAACAGGTCCAAATATTTGAGGGCTGTGTTTTGTTACAAACATGAAATAATATCAAGTCATGGCGAGTAGAATTATTCGCCTAAGGTGCGTCCGACGCAGAGAAACGCGGTCCCAATCCAACAGGAGGGTCCGTTTCTCACAAGTTGATGGAAAGGGTTGTGGTTGCTTTGGAGAAGATGGAGGTGCAAGTCTAGTTCATCAAGCCAAAACGGGATCTTGCAAAACGTGTTTGCGGGGGACGAAACTATAGTCCGTTAGAAAGAGGTTGTCGAGGAGGTGAAGGTGGTACGCTTGGTGGAGGCTAAGGTGGTGCAGTGTGGTTGTTGAAATGGTGGTGAAGCTTTTGGTGAAAGTGGGTTCTTTGAGGTTCTCTTGGTGAAAGGGTGAAGAAGATGGTGTTTGTTGGTGAAAAATGGAGGAGGAGATGGAGAAATGAAGTAGAGGGGATTTGTGTGGAGGAAATGGCTTTGGTGGGTGGTGGTGATGGCCGGCCAAGGAGCTTGGGGGGTTTGTTGGCTATTGGAGCTTGCTGGAACAAGAAGAAGAAGGAAATGAAGGAGAGATGAAAGAAGTTATATATATATAGAAGGGAAAAATAATATAATAATAAGCCATCATCACTTTCCCTCCAATGAGTGCTGCGTTCACAATGTCCCAAGGCTGCGTTTAGGCAAATATAGAGCCAAACGCGGGAGTTCAATGTTGCGTTCAGAGAAAACGCAAAGGGCTGCGTTTCAGAGAAAAGGACAAGGGCATGGTTGATTGGACTTGAGTTGTATTGGCCCATACGCATTTAATGCAGTAAGGAGAGGATCACCACATTTAATGATGGGTCCAGTTGGCAAAACTCGCGTTTGAGGAAGAAGAGAAAAATGAGAAAAAAAAGAGAGAAGTGAAATAGTAAAATGATTTCCCGGTATCTGGGAAAATACGAGAACTCTGGAAAGGTCCAAAAATTGAAGTGTCTCGGAAAGCTTCCCAAAATTCACAAAAATCATAAATATTATAAAACGATTTATGGTGAAATCGGTTTTCAGAATTTCAATCCCATTTTCAAAATAAAAATCCTGGAGTCCACTATGAACGGTGTCTACACCGGGTAAGCTAGATTTTTGATAAAATCTGAAATTCCAGAAAATGCCCGAAGGAAGAAAATATAATTTTAAGAAGGAATATGAAAGCGGAATCCATAAATTTGATTCCAATTACAAATTAAAATTCCTGGAATCAACCAGTGATGCTGGCCGACACCGTTTTGAAGATTTACAACTTAATCCCGAAAAATTCTAGAAAATCATGAAAAATCTAATATATTAAGAATAATATTTGAAACTAAAATTAGTCAAATCTAAATACCAAACAGGTCAAATCATGCATACTGCTATACTAGTAAATATTCAAATAGTAGAAAATAAAATAAAAGAAATATGCTCAAAAATCAAGATACGTAACTGTGTACGTATGCAGAGGATGGGGTATTACACTCTATCCACTTACAAAAAATTTCGTCCTCGAAATTTCAGGAAGGGGAAGATGACGGTAGAGAGAATAGGAAGAAAGGGTTTTACCACCTAAGTTGTAAATAGATGGGGATATCGCTCACGAATAACGTCCTCCCGTTCCCATGTGGCTTCTCCTGGCACATGCCTATTCCAAGAAACCAATACTAGTGGTATTGTTTTATCCTTCAGAGTCTTGATACTTTTGTCCAAAATGGTCATCGGCTGTTCCTGGTAGGATAGATCTGGTTGCAATTCCAATTCTGAGTGATCTAGAATGTGACTCTCATCCTTGACATACCTCCTCAACTGTGATACATGGAATACATTGTGTACTCCTTTCCAAAGATGGCGTAATGCCAAACGGTAAGACACATCTCCCACGCGATCCAAAACTTCGAATGGGCCGATGTATCTCGGACTAAGTTTACCACGAGTACCGAACCGGATTACCCCTTTTGTGTGATATCTTCAAAATACATGATCACCTGATTTGAATTCCAAGGGTCTTCTATTTGTGTCACCCAACTCTTCTGTCGGCTCTGTGCTGCCGGAGGTGATCTCTGATAACTCGGACCTTGTCTGTGTCTGAACTAGAATGTCTGGTCCCATAAGTCTTCTTTCGCCGACTTCGTCCCAACATATCGGTGATCTGCATTTCCTGCCATACAATGCCTCATACGGTGCCATTTTGATACTGGCCTGATAGCTGTTATTATAAGAAAATTCCACCAAATGAATGTAGTCTTCCCATGACCCTTTAAATTCTATCATGCAGGCTCGTAACATGTCTTCAAGGATCTGGATAGTCCGTTCAGATTGTCCGTCTGTCTGGGGGTGATATGAAGTACTGAATCTCAGACGAGTTCCTAAATTTTCTTGGAGACTTTCCCAGAAATGTGATCGGAATCTCGTGTCTCTATCTGACACGATACTAACTGGAACTCCATGTAGACGAACAATTTCTTTCATATATTTTTTCTGCAAGAACTTCTGTTGACTGACCTACTCTGAATGGTAAGAAGTGAGCTGATTTTGTGAGACGGTCACGATCACCCATACTGCATTGTTACCCTTAGGACTGCGGGTAGTGCTGTAACAAAATCCATGGTGATATGTTCCCACTTCCATTCGGGTATTGGTAAGGGCTGAAGGAGTCCAGCTGTTCTCTGGTGTTCTATCTTTACCTGTTGGCAAACTAAGCACTTGACCACATACTGGGCTATCTCCCTCTTCATAGCATTCCACCAAAACTTCTGTTTCAATCTTGATACATCTTATTTCCTCCTGGGTGTATGGAATAAGCCGAACTATGTGCCTCTGCCAAAATTTTCTGTCGAACTTCTCCTTGGGGAACACAAATTCTATTACCAAAATATAAGGCATTATCCGAATGAATACGGAGGTCAGTTCTCAACCAGCTTCTATCTGAGCTCTGAATTTCTGTAATCTGGGGTCTTCTTTCTGAGCTTCCTTAATCTCATCCATCAGGGTCGGCTGGATCTGAAAGGTCATCAACTGTCCTGTCTTATCAATTCCTTGCACTATCATTAAGTCCAATTTTATGATATCCTGAATCAACTCCTTCTGTTGTGTGAGTCGTACTGCATTCTATTTTCTGGCTTCCTGCTCAATGCATCTGGTACTGGTGTTGACTTTGCCCGGATGATACTGTAAGTCTATGTCATAATCTGCCATCAATTCAAGCCACCGTCTCTGTCTCATGTTTAATTCCTTCTGCGTGAAAATATACTTTAGACTCTTGTGATCTGTGTAGATTAACACCTTGTCTCCCAGAAGATAATGTCTCCAGATCTTCAATGCGAATATTACAGCTGCCAGCTCTAAGTCATGAGTTGGGTAATTCCTCTCATGTGGTTTCAATTGCCTAGATGCATAAGCTATGACATGACCATGCTGCATTAATACACATCCTAGGCCTTTCCCGGATGCATCACTGTATATAACCATTCCTCCTGTTCCTGAGGGAGTCTTCAAGACTGGAGCTGTAATAAGTCTTTCCTTTAATTGCTCAAATGCTGTAGCACATTTCTCGGTCCATATATATTTTTCTCTTTCCGGGTGAGCTTCGTTAACGGGGCTGCAATCTTAGAAAAATCTTGGACGAAGCGCCTGTAATATCCGGCTAATCAATAAAACTCTTATTTCTGTTACTGTCCTTGGAATTGGCCAGTCCTTTACTGCCTGAATTTTGCTGGGGTCTACTGAAATTCCTTCTTCCGAAATTATGTGCCCAAGGAAGGCCACACTATTTAACCAGAATTCACACTTGCTTTGCTTAGCATGAAGTTGTTCCCGTTGGAGAGTCTGTAATACTAATCTCAAGTGGTCTGCATGTTCCCTGTCGTTCTTCGAGTAAATCAAGATGTCGTCTATGAAAACAACCACAAATTGATCCAAATATATGAGAACACTCTGTTCATCAAATCCATGAAAACTGCGGGGGCATTGGTGACTCCGAAGGGCATAACTAGAAACTCATAATGGCCATAACGAGTCCTGAATGCTGTCTTCGGAACATCTTCTTTCTTTACCTTAGCTGATGATAACCTGATTGCAAATCCAATTTTGAGAATACCCGAGCTCCATGAGTTGGTCAAACAGATCATCAATTCTTGGTAAGGGGTAT
This sequence comes from Agave tequilana, assembly GCA_038442645.1. Lineage (NCBI taxonomy): Eukaryota > Viridiplantae > Streptophyta > Magnoliopsida > Asparagales > Asparagaceae > Agave > Agave tequilana. Next base: position 76,905 of record JAVJIF010018675.1, on the reverse strand, counting down.
TTTATTCTTGATGGTAACTTTGTTTAACTCTCTGTAGTCTATACACAATCTCTTACCACCGTCTTTCTTGTGGGCTAATAGCACTGGAGCTCCCCATGGGAAGCACTTGGTCTAATCAATCCCTTGTCAGAATATTCTTGCAGTTGCTTCTTTAGAATCTCCAACTCAGTGGTGCCATTCTGTATGGGGCTTTGGATATCGGAGCTGTACCTGGAAGGATATCAATAGAAAACTCGGTTACTCTATCGGGTGGAAGTCCTGAGATCTCCTTAAATACCTCTGGAAACTCATTCCAAACTGGTACTCTCCTCTTCTGGGTCTCAGCAATAGTCATCTGTGTTTTTCCCTTGTCAAGTTTGTGTTCTCCTTCAAATTGGAAACTCAGGCTGAAGTGGCATTCTGAAATGACTTTCTTGTTCCGACAATCAATGACTGCATGGTAGTTACTGAGCCAAGTCATGCTAAGATTACGTCATACCCTTTAGTATCCAGCACGAGCATATCCGCTGTTAATGTTCTGCCACACAGTTCCACGGACAATCTACACAAACCCTATTTGATTCCAATTACAAATTAAAATTCCTGAAATCAACCAGTGATGCTGGCCGACACCGGTTTTGAAGATTTACAACTTAATCCCGAAAAATTCTAGAAAATCATGAAAAATCTAATATATTAAGAAATATTATTTGAAACTAAAATTAGTCAAATCTAAATACCAAACAGGTCAAATCATGCAGTACTGCTATACTAGTAAATATTCAATAGTAGAAAATAAAATAAAAGAAATATGCTCAAAAATCAAGATACGTAACTGTGTACGTATGCAGAGGATGGGGTATTACAGAATGAAAGCAAGTAATAAAACAAGTAAACCAATCACAAACACAGAGATTTATTTCGAGGTTCGAGCACCCAGCTCTACGTCCCCGCGCCTTCACCCAGAAGGATTTCCGATCCACTAGAACTTCCACAAAGGATTACAACTATTAGGGAGTACCCAACTCCTCAATCACACTCCTCTAGTGCAGAGGTAGTGCAGCCACAAATACAATAATCACTGGATGATCAAAAGACCACAAACTCTCTCTTGAAAATTTTTTTTACAAAAACCCTAGAGAATAATATATAAGATTGAAGGTCAAGGTTTTGTAAGTGATATAAAAACAGAAAAGAGATTTTAAGAATAAAAACTTTCAGAAAACTTTTGAAAATAATAGCCCAAAACTTAAACAAAAGCTCTTTCTCAAGAAAACTCAAAACTTTTGTCTTTAAATTTTTTGCTGTGAAAACCTCTACCCTAATGACCCCTTTATATAGGATTTAGGAAGAGTAAACATAAAAAACTTTTACCTAAATAAATATGAAGAAATTGACCCTCTAATACAGCTAACCATATTTTTTTAAACTTTAAACACGTTTTAAAAACATGTCAAAATCAGCCTCCAGAAAATTAGCCATTACTGCAAATCTGGCAGATTGGTCACTTTGAGCACATTTTTCAGGCTGTAAACGTCCGAATTCAGAATTAGGCATAGAAATAATTTGTAGATCTTTAAGTCTTCTTTTTAATGCAACTAAAATCAACTCATATCATTTTTTATTAGAAAGTTATCAATAAAACATTGACAGGTGTCAAATCAAAACTGTAAGCTGTTTTCAGAATAAGAACAGAGTTCAACCAAATATTCGACATCTTTAAAATTTGAATCTGAAAATTATTATTGAATAAGAAATTTAGATCTGAAAGTTATCTTTGAAATATAAGTTAAATCATGTTATTTGAAAATAAGAATAAAAGTTATGATAACAAATATAAAAGGTGTTAAGCAGATCAGCAGAACTAAAACTGGTTCAAATCTAAAACCCGATATATGTACTTGAAATCCAAACCGGTTAAACTAAAACCAAACGTGTTGAATTTATGTGTGTGTATTTGAGCTTCAAACGTATATACTATTCTTTAACATAACAAACTATATGAGTTCACAGGCAGGAGTCTCTGATAGTTGATGTTGAACAACGTTTGAGCTAAACCCTAATATCCCATGCTTGAGAACTCTTGAGCCATCAATACCTGTATCAACCTGAAATTCATTCTTTAACTTCTATTAGTACCAAATAGCTTTTGTATGTTTTGTTATCATCAAACTATATAAATGGAGAGTGTAATCTTTTGGGCCAACAATCTCCCCCTTTTTGATGATGACAAAACATATAAGCTATAACACAAGATATAGAAGGAATGTAAAACTCTCCATCAAATGATGCTCTATTATCAAGTATAAAACATATAAAAAAAATATATGAGTTAAACATGTACAACACATGAAACCAAAACATAAACTACAAATACTTCTCCCCCTTTTTGTCATACATCAAAAAGGGTAGGAAACAACCAATAAACAATATATGCATAAATAAGATATAAACATGCATATATGCATACATATACTCAAATATCTCTTCCCCTTTTTGTCAATTCATCAACAAGGGGCTAAAGAACAATCAATTGTCATATCAATAAATCTTAAAGATCAAAACATAAGTTTTTTTTTTAAATACCAATTTAAAATTTTTGATAAACGTATTGATACAAATTGAAAAATATTGATACCAATTAAAGGTAAAAACTAAATTTTTAGATAAACATAAAATCATTTTGCAGTAAGGATATCAAATAGAGAATAATACCAATTAAAGATCATTGATACTAAAATTGAAAATGTTAGCATATATCAAACCAAAGTATTTTACATCATAAATGATGGGAGTAAGATACCAATTGAAATGAAAATTGATACAAATTGAATTTACAACCAATACCAATTTTACATAAAACCAATTTAAAAACAAGAATTTTCTCCCCCTTTATGAAATACTAAAAGAAATAATGCATAAGCTTGTAATAGATACTAATTAAAAATAATTGACATGATGAACTAAATCAAGCTTAGAAAACATAATTTGTGCTTTTCAAAATTTTTTTTAAAGACATGTGAAACAAGCACAATCAAATCATATATATGTATGTACCAAATGAAATATGAGGCATATATAGAAAATACATATGAGTATACAAATATATGAAATATCAATTTTGATACCAATAGAAATATAATGAGGATCAAGTGTATAACTCAAACCTACCAACCTTATCATGCTTAAGTTTAAAAGATATTCAAGAAGGTATACAAGGCATGGTCGCCCATCCAACCGCCCTTAAAAGGTAGGGGTTTTCAAAAATTATGATTTGAAAGTAAATAGGCATAGTTTGAAAACTCTACCATTCGAAGAATAGAAACTAGTTTTAAATATATTTTTAAAAACTAGTAAGAAATCCTTCAAAATATGAAACTAAATTATACATCTCATGAAACATGAAAATTACATAATAATTGACACTCAAAGTCTATAAAGCACATATAAGCTCATGAAAATAAAGTCATGAGAAAACACCAAATATAGAGTGTAATAATCATGTAATCAACAAAATCATAGAAATAAGACATTTAAGCTCAAATCAAATTCCTTTACAAACATGAAAAACATAAAAGTTCAATTTTCATCAAAACAAAACAACCTCAAGGCATATGTATGTTTTGTATAAACTAGAGTATACATACTTATCAAGCATAAACGAGTCCACAACAGTATATTGCATGAAGGCAAGTGGCTTAAGGATGTACATGTATATCTATATTTTAAACAAAATTAACATATACATGAAACTAAATACATTTACATGAAAAACATGTACAAAATGGAGAATACAAGTTGAAATGCACTAATCATCAAAACTAGGCTATACTAGTACATCTAATGGGTACAAATGAGCATTTAAGCACAAACATATAAGAATCAATTGTGGCTCATTAGTTGTACAAGTATATACACAAGTTTTAATGAAGGTTACATTTAAACATGTAATCAAAATATTAATCATAAAATAAAATATAAATCAATATGATCATTAGGCTAAATGTACAAGTCTTAGAGTAAGGATATACACAATAGTTAAAATAAAGTGAGAACACAAAATACGGATCCATATGAACAAGGGTGTATCTCAATTACTATTCGTATATGTCACAAGTCTAATTAACATGACATTTAACATAATAATCATTAAAACATGACATGCTAAAATTACTAATATGAAGGCATGTAAATTAAATGAGGAGTTAGAGATCGTTACCAAAACTAAGAGAACACATCTCTATATCTCCAAACCATGGTGGTCCTCCCACCAAACTCCCCTTGAAAGTGATGCATCCAAAAGTGTCACCGTTTAGCTCGGAACGCATTCACCTCAAGGCACCAACAACTCTCACGTCATGTGAGAGCCCACACCTACATCAAATAGATTAGGAGTGGATTTTGGTACCCATATTTTCTTGGGTCCTAATACGTTAGTGTTTCGAACTCAAACATGATTATTCATACTATTTATATGATCATAACAAAATTTAGCTAAATGACCATTCCGGCCACAATAAGTACATTTATAAATTCTTTCATATTTAAAAGCATAATGAGCATGTGGTTTATGAACATATGATTTGTGAGCATGGGGTGTTTTAGCATGATTGACATGTGATGTGTTGGCATGATGAACATGTAGAGTTTTGGCATGTGATGGTTTATCATGTTGAACATGTGAAGTGTGCATGTGTTTCTTTGAAAACATTTCTTCTAATTTAGTATTGTTGAAAGCACATTCTTTTAAAATATTTCCTAAATCATTTATTCTAGTTTTTAACATAGAAACTCATTTTCATCAATTTTAGGATATTTAGCTTTACATGCAACTTTATAGGTATCAAAATCTCTTTGTGTTGAAATAAGAGTAGAAGATAATTCATCCTTTTCTTTTGAACAAATAGCAATTTGATTTTTAAGCATTTCATTTTTTTTTCAATTTTAAACAATCTTCCTTTTTTGCATCAAAACTTTCTGAAAGTCAATGAAAGCTTGTAATAACAATTCTTTACTTATTTCACTATCATCATCATGTGGTTCGGTAGTTACCTTAGGTGTGTTTGTCATGAAATATACATTGGCCACGTCAACTTCATCTTTGGATTCACTTTCCGAGTCCCAAGTAGCTTTGTACACCTTCTTTTCAAACAGCTTCTTTTGCTTCAAGGAGGAAGATATATTTTTCTTGAAATCTGGACAATCGGCCATCTTTACTAGTTTATGAATGAAGATATAAAAATAGTCATTAGCAATTTATAGGATCTCTCTAAGGATGTGAAGCCAAAAATTAGAGTCCTAGCTCTGATACTAAGTGAAATCACCTAGAGGGGAGGATGGATAGGTGATAATGCTAATCAATGCACAAATTTAAAATGAGATGATGCAACGATCACTCAAAGTAAGATTAGAAGCCGAATACCCCGTGAAGGGCTCTGAACTCCTTCCTCGTGATTCCTCTAAATAAGAGTTTGAGGTGCGTAATGCAATCTTGTTGTGAGAATATTGATCGATAATATAAGAATGAATGGAAAGCAAGTAAATAAAACAAGTAAACCAATCGCAAACACATAGATTTGTTTCGAGGTTCGAGCACCCAGCTCTACGTCCCCGCCTTCACCCAGAAGGATTTCCGATCCACTAGAACTTCCACAAAGGATTACAACCACTAGGGAGTACCCAACTCCTCAATCACACTCCTCTAGTCCAGAGGTAGTGGAGCCACAAATACAATAATCACTGGATGATCAAAAGACCACAAACTCTCTCTTGAAAACTTTCTTTACAAAAACCTAGAGAATAATATATAAGATTGAAGCTCAAGGTTTTGTAAGTGATACAAAAACAGAAGAGAGATTTTAAGAACCAAAAACTTTCAGAAAACTTTTGAAAATAATAGCCCAAAACTTAAACAAAAGCTTTTTCTCAAAAAAATTCAAAACTTTTGTCTTTAAATTTGTTGCTGTGAAAACCTCTACCCTAATGACTCCTTTATATAGGATTTACGAAGAGTAAACATATAAAACTTTTACCTAAATAAAAGAGGAAGAAATTGACCCTCTAATACAGCTAACCATATTTTTTTAAACTTTAAACACGTTTTAAAAGCATGTTAAAAATCAGCCTCCAGAAAATTAGCCATTACTACAAATCTGGCAGATTGGCCAACATTGAGCATATTTTCAGGCTGTAAATGTCCGAATTCAGAATTAGGTATATAGAAATAATTTGTATTTAAGTCTTCTTTTTAATGCAACTGAAATTAACTCAATATCATTTTTTATTAGAAAGTTATCAATAAAACACTGACAGGTGTCAAATCGGAAACTGTAAGCTATTTTCAGAACAAGAATAGAGTTCAACCAAATATTTGACATCTTTAAAATTTGAATCTGAAAATTATTATTGAATAAGAAATTTAGATCTGAAAGTTATCTTTGAAATACAAGTTAAATCATGTTATTTGAAAATAAGAATAAAAAGTTATGATAACAAATATAAAAGGGTGTTAAGCAGATCAGCAGAACTAAAACTGGTTCAAATCTAAAACCCGATATATGAACTTGAAATCCAAAACCGGTTAAACCAAAAACCAAACGTATTGAATTTGTGTGTGTATTTGAGCTTCAAACGTATATACTATTCTTTAACAAAGCAAACTATATGAGTCTACAGGCAGGAGTCTCTGATAGTTGATGTTGAACAACATTTGAGCTAAACCCTAATATCCCATGCTTGAGAACTCTTGAGCCATCAATACCTGTATTAACCTGAAATTCATTCTTTAACTTCTATTAGTACCAAATAGCTTTTGTATGTTTTGTTATCATCAAAACTATATAAATGGAGAGTGTAACCTTTTGGGCCAACAGGTCCTCCCACTAAATTTTCTTTGAAAGTGATGCATCCAAAATTGTCACCATTTAGCTCAGAACGCATCCACTATCAGGCACCAATATCCTCACGTCAAGTGAGAGCCCACACCTACATCAAATACAATATGAGTGGTTTTTGGTATCCATACCTTATTGGGTCCATGGGGGTTAGCTCCTTTCCTAACCCAAACAAATTTATTTGTAAATTTGAATTATGTATTCTATCATAACAAAACTTTATAAGTGGCCCTTACGTCCACAATGTATACAAGTGTACACATGAGCGTACATAAAATCATGTGCGCGCGCATGATGAGCATGTGTATACCGTAGTTTGTGTGCATGCATATGAGAAGCATGTTTCTTGCGAAACATGAATTCCAAACGTGTGTGGTTCATGGCACATTGGCTCAAAGTGGAGCCCGAACAATCAACACTCTTTTTTAACATAATTAAATCATTTTTAACATTAGAAGAAGAGATGGAACATGCAATAAGAACACTAGATGATAAAGGTATAGTAGCATGACAAACATGTGAATCTAAATCATTTTTTAACGATTTATTTTCATTAGAAATCAAATCCAATTCTTTAAAATTGAAGAAATTTTGTTTTTCAAAGAATTGTTCTCTTTTAAAACAATATCAAGTTTTGAAGACAAAATCTCATTTTTCTTCAAAACATCATTATAATCATTTTTATTTTTCAAAATTTTGTTTTCATTAAGGTAAGGTTAAGTTGGAATTTCAAGTCCCTTTCACTTGAAATCTCATCCATCTCTTGCAAAATCAAATCAAGTTTTAAAAATAAGTTTTCATTTTATTCTTTTAATGCAAAACTTTTCTCTTTCAAAACTTTGTACTTGGCTCGCAAGTTTTCACAGATAATAGATAGTTTTTCATTTAAAGCATCGGCATCCATATGGTCATCACCTGAAGAACTAGCACTATCATCGAGTTGAGTTTCCGAATGTACCTCAAGGGAGTCAGTCCCTTGGACCATGTAGCAAGCTTGTTCGGATTCATCTCCACTAGATTCTTTCTCCACATATTTTGTCGTATGAAGCTCGAGAGAGGTCAATGTGTTCCATACTGCAAAAGCGGAATCACAATGAGAAACCATAGATAAATAATCTTTGCTAAGAGTGCGCCTAAGTGCCTCTAGGGCTTGTGCATTGGCTTCTATATACTTGTTATTATCAAAATAAGATTCTTGGTAGTAGCAAGGTATATATGCATTCCTAGGATTTTTAAATTGGCACTCATCCTAAGTTTCCATATATCGATGTTGGAAACATCAAACATGGAAGGGCAAGGTAATCCATGAGTGTGTATAAGCAAATATATTTGCAAATGCAAATCTAGATTAGCATTACAAGATCTCACTCCTAGGTGATTAAACCTAATATCAGGAACGTAGGCTCTGATACCAATTGAAAATACACCTAGAGGGGGGTGAATAGGTGTATGGATAATCTAATGACAAATGATGCGGAACTAAAAAAATTAATTGCAACACACTAAGTGTAACAAAAGAGTGTAGCCGAATTCTTGGTGACGGGCTCTGGACTATCTCCTCTAAATTCCTCTAAATAAGAGTCGATGTGCTATGTGAAGCTCTCTTGGTTCAACACTAGTGAGGTACACAATCAATACCAAGTATATATATGATATGAACAATATGTTGCAATGCAAGATATAAGAGAGAGAGAGAGTTTAGAGATAGTGGATCAAACACAAACACCAAGATATATTTTCAGGTTCGAGCCACTGCTCTACGTTCTCACCTTCACACAGAAAGATTTTCATTATACGTCCACACAGGACCTCCCACACAGTGAACCTCCACCGAGGAATTGCAATTACAAAGTAAGGAGTACACAACTCCTCTCTCCAACACAACCACCTTGTTGGCCCAGAGGCCCATCACTCTAGTTTTGATGACGATTAAACTCATGTAGTTATAGTTTACTAATAATCTTGTGTTTAAATAATTTCAGTGATTGACCAAGATATTGGTAGGTGTTTAGCTTTAACAAAAGAGTTTTGGAGCTTTCACGTGTTGATTCAAGAGCTCGAGCGTCAAGATCGCATCTAGTACTCGGTTGGAGTCAAGCTCGTTGGATCGCGTTTGGATCGAGTCGACTTGGAGAAGGAGTTCTACAAGAAGACCTCGGTTTGTGTTTAGTTTATGTTTATATCTTGTGTAAAGGTAGATAGTGTTGATATGCTCAAGTTCACACACACACACACACACAAGTTTTAAAGTTATTGGTTTTGATTTTCGGTTTAACCGATTTTTGGATTTCATGTCAAAAACATAGATATATATATATCTTATACGCATAATGGATTCTATCCATATACAATATACTTCAAAGTTGTTTTAATATCATGTTTTTGTATTTACATGAGTTTTGGAGAAAACAGTTTTCCATTTCAAAAATCTAAGTTTTTGAAAAATACCGATTTTTGTTTAAAGCCTAATTTTAATATCACAAAAATAGTTCAAATTGTTTATAATATGTGTTGAATTTTGGTCACACATATTTGTTGTTCAAAGATCTTAAAAGAACTTATTTTTGTGAAATTTATATGTATTTTATGGGATTTTTTAGAAGGTTAAAAGACAAGTTTTCAATACCCAAATACCCGGCCTAACTGCACTGGCGGTCGACCGGACCAGAAGTCGGTCGACCGTCGGGATGTGCACAAGGCCAGCCATTCGGCCGGTCGACCGCGTGGTCGACTGACTGAAAGCACCCCACTCTCGGGTGGGGGCCGGTCGACCGGAGGCTCAACGGTCATAAAAATTACAGTTAGGCGATCGACCGGGCGGGCATTTCTGTCCTTTCTTGGCTGCCAACGGGCAGATTTTTGAGAGGCTATATATATGCCTTCTCTTGAGCTGATTTAACCAAGATTTGATAAGGGAAAATTTTTATCTTTCAAGTGTTTTTCAGTAAGAGTTTTTGTAACGCCCCGATTCCACGGATACGGGGACGTCACTGCAACGTATATATGTAGGTCCGAAGAAGCCCCCACGTATATACGCTAAGCACAAAAAGTACAAGCAAGGAAGGATCAGAGTGCAACACAAAGCGTGGTATACACACATATGCCAACATAAAAGTACAATACAAGTCATCACAGTATGATAAACATTACATATTACATATGTCTTTTATCATAACAAGTCCAAAAATCAAATATACAATAAGAAGACAAAATGCTCACGAGTAGGATGAAGATCCCGTGAGTCAAAAGGAGTCAGGTGCAAGGAACTGGAGCTAAGATGCCTGCTCGCTAAGGAGAGCTCGATCTACGGTGGACAACTCCACTTCGATCCAAGCTCCGGAATCTGAATATGCAAATCCAAGGAATCAAGACATATAACAATAAATGAGCTACAGCCAAGTGGCTAAGAGACATGAATAGAGGTTAGGACACAAGTATGGAATATAAGGACAGGTATTAACATAATCATAAAACGGAAAATACAAGTAAAGCTGATTACAAGCAAAAGTGATTGTATATGCTTAAGTCACGGTCCCATGAGACTAATACATCGAGGGAATAATCCAAACAAGGAAACCCTCATCTATATACCTCTATCTCATGCCACAGTAATCCAAGCATATAGAATCAGAGTTGCAAATCATGCTATAATCATAACGAGAATACATAACAAGGAGATATGAATCATAATGAAAAAGACATAATCCAATAACCGGAATCATCACTGGAATCACGACAAGTAAATAAGAGTCACAATATAACATGAGTCATAACGGGGACTAGGACAGGAATCATAGCTGGTACACATAACGGTAACTATAACAGAGAACACAACTGACATCTATTATTATTATTATTATTCGCCTAACCCATATATCTAGGTATGTGTTTCGGTATCGATCCCAACTCACATACATCCATATATAAGCTATTCGAGGTTTGTTAACGGAAGTAGATGGAGAACTGATAGAGCTTCTTATAGTGGTACTCATACACCGGGGACCAGTTTGTTGGTCCAACGGTTCCCACCACCTGGGACCGGTTTGGAGGCCCAAAGTCCCCCTATATGTAATCATGTGGGCCCCAAGTCCCACTATAACTTTCCGCCGCATATATCATATCCATCACTATAAGCAAGGTACCATTCCGGCATCCATCACTTCCTCCCATACCCATACAAGTTGTAGCTTATTAACATAATTATCTGGTTACGGGAATAAACAGTTATAACAGTGATAGCCCTACAGATTCAAGAGGTGGCCCCCACCGTGTAGTGTGGCACTTTGTTCTGAGGGAGTGGATTCTAGAGGTGGCCCCCACCGAGTATGGTGTGGCACTTAGTTCCATAAACAAGACAGGGTTCCCGTAAACAAGATAACCATACGGTCAAGTGTATCATGCTTGGTTTTAAAAGATAGCATGACGAGGTGGTGATGTATAACAAGAAATGAAACATAACAATAGATTGATAATAGACCGGGTCAGCCATGACATAACTATAGGGTCTAGTAAGGTGGTGGCATGGTTAGGTGATAACATATTAGGTGTCATGTGATATACATGTGTTAAAAGAAATAGATAACTGACAAGGCTGTATTAAGGTAAGGCAAGTGGAAACATAGAAACAACTTAGGGTTCAACGACCTCAAGGGTCTGCCACGCATGCTATAAAATAAGGAAGCAATAGTATCACGGCAAGGTACAAGTATAAGAATGAAACAAGCAATTACAGGGCAATGCATAAACATAGAATTATGGAGTAACTAGAAGTAATATACACCAAGTAACGAGTCATGAAGCACTGTATACGAACACCTGAACCAAGCATAAGATCCAAAGTTTAGATAGGAATCAACTATAACAATCAGACAAAGTTAGTCGACTAGGTCAAGAGAGTAGTCGACTAATAGAAGGGTTAGTCGACTAACAGTAGGGTACAGTCGACTAAAACTGTGTAACAGAGAGTTGGGTTTCTGATTCAGGAAATGTTAGTCGACTAGGGTCAAGGGAGTAGTCGACTAATAGAAGAGTCAAGTCGACTAACAGATACTTAAGTCGACTAAGTCTGTGATACAGAAAGTTGGGGTTTTCTAGTTCAGGAAGGGTTAGTCGACTAGGTGGATTCAGGAGTCGACTAATAGTGGTTTTCAGAGAGTTGAGATTTGTTTCCAGGGAAGATTAGTCGACTAATATTTGGGGTAAGTCGACTAATACTGTGTTTTCCAGAAAAGTTAAGTTTCAGCTAAGTGTTCTAGTCGACTAGGTTCTAGGTTAAGTCGACTAATAGTGGTCGGGGAGCAGTTTACAGAACAGAACAGAACTTGGGGTTGTTCTTGATGGTAAAAATGTGATTTTTATGACATGTGAGCACAAGATATGGGGGTACAAGTATACTAGGAATGGAACATATCTTGGTGAGTAAAGATACTCACATGGAATCGTTTGATTGAATCTCTACGAGTCCGGGAAGAGGGTGGTCGACGAATAGCTCCCAAGCGATCCTTGGCAACGAAGAGAGCTACGATCCGAGCTCCAAATCAGAAGCTTGGGCTGGAAGAGAAGATCTGGTGGAGTTCTTGGAGCTAGGGTTTAGGTTGAGGTGAAGGAGAGACTTGGAGAGGGTTTTCTCTTTTGGAGAAGTGGAGAAAAGGGAAAGAAATGAAAAGGATTGATTTATATATGATTTTGGTTTTGTAAAGGAGGAGCAATAGTGTAGATGAGGGGGCTTTGTGCAAATGGGGAGGGATGAGGTGTCCTCTCTTAGCCAATAGGGGCTTGACAAAGAGAGGGTGAGGTGTCCCTCACTTGGCCACTTGGCCGGCCATGGGAGAGAGAGAGAGTGAGTGGGAAATGAGGTGGCATTTTGGAAAGGGTTTTGGAATTTGGAAAATTGGGAAAAAATCCATTTGTCTTGGAGAAAAAGGAAAGGAAAATAGAAAAAGGAAAAGGAAAAGAATTAATAAAGAGAAGATATTTTCTCTTGGACTCAAGATGAAACTGATGAAAAGACTGATACCTGGGTTAAAGTCAAAGATGTGGAAATCATTTCGGAAAAAGCCGGAATCGTCCGAAATTCAAGTATTTCGGAACGACTCGAAATAATTACCAAAAATCAATAATAATATATAAAGACCAATAGTGAAGTCCGTTTGAAGAAATACTTTGTAGTTTTAAAACTAAAAATCCCGGAATCAGTTACCTACCGACTCCGTTGGAATTTTCATAAAATCATAAAATTCTCAGAAAAAGAATGTAGGTAGGAAATGCAATTCTAAAAGATAAAGTCTAAAGGACCATCATGAAATTCCAAACAATTTGAGAATTAAAAATCCAGGAATCGGTCAGCGGCACTGGCCGACACCGGTTTTGAAGAAATTCAATTTAATCCAAGAAAAATCTAGAAAATCACAGAAAATCTAATATATTGGAAAATAACATTTGAAACTGAAATCGGTCAAATCTAATCACCGGAAAGGCCAAATCGAATACTATACTATAATCGGGTCTTCGGTTCAGACTAGGGCTGACTCCGAATCCACGAATCCACAACCAAGATAAAACAATCATACAAGGAATTCATAATACGGAATAAATATAGGATACAAATCGAAAAAAATACGATCGAAAATCTGAATACGCAACTAAGTACGTATTCCGGGAACGGGGTATTACAATCCACCCACCTTACAAAAAATTGCGTCCTCGCAATTTCATTAAGGGGCAAATTGAATACAAAGGGGACAATGGCTGGAATAAAGGCCTCATAAAACCAAAACAGGGGATAGGATGAATACAGGAAGGACTAGAATGAACAATGATAAAATGACAAAAGAAATATTAAGAAAGATGATCAACTCAAATACAAGATATGGGGTAGAAGTTACCATGACGTCCTCAGGGCTCCTGGTCTGGATACTGGTCTTCCCACTCTGCTGCATCATCTGAGGCCTCTGCTGCCATGATGTGAACTTGACCTTTCCTCTGATCTGCTCTCGGTCTCATTCCTCTATACTGATGATCATACCGTTGGGGTGGAAGTGGAACTCTTCGATCAACAGGTTCAGGGTTCCTCCTCAGTGGTGGCGCTGGAAGTGCTGGAGCTGGACGTGCTGGAGCTGGAAGAGCCGGTCTGACTGGTGCCACATGTCCAAACTTCCTGTGTGGGCAATCCCTTAGCATATGTCTCCCTGACCCACACACTAAACATAATCCCTTGGCCGCTCGACAATCTCTCTTAAAATGTCCGGGCCTGTGGCAGAAATTGCATGTGATCTGGGGAAGAGGAGTTTGGGATGGTCTCTTGATCACTGGGCCTTGGGTTGCCCTTTCCGCATCCTCCTCATCCATCAACTCAAAAGGCCTCTTCTTGGCTTGGTTCCTCATCTGGTCGGCTTGCTTCTTCTCTAGTCCACGCTCCACTTCTCGAGCTATGGTGAGAACCTCTGAATATGTCTTCAGCTGTTGGGGTATCAAGAATACTTGTAGGTCCATCTGTAATCCCTGCTGAAATCTGCTTGCCCGCTTCTCTTCATCCGTCACCATATACGGGGCAAAGCGGCTCAATCTGAGAAACTCCGCGGCATACTCATCCACGGACTTGCTCCCTTGCCGAAGTCTGATGAACTGCTCCTCCATGTCCTTCTGAGCAGTGACAGGGAAGAATCTGCTGTAAAAACTCTTGGAGAAGGTGTCCCAAGTGACAGGCTTCTCCAATCTGGCCTCCTCTGCTAGCCACCAAGTCCTGGCTATATCCTTCAGTTGAATCTTGGCAACCTCAACTTGGTTCTCCTTTGGAACTCTGGCTGCATTCAGCAAGTCTGAAGTGTCGATCAGCCATTGCTCAGCCTCCAAGGGTTTCTCTCCACCCGTGAATATGGCTGGCTGCAGCCTCCTGAAGTCTGAAATGTTCCCCGGCCTCTGTTCCTTAGGTGCTGCTATCTCTTGCCGGAGAAGCTCGGTCTGCTGTTGCTGATTCTCCATCATCATCTGGATAACCCTCAATATATCCACATTCTCTCCCGCTGCTCCATTCGATGCTGATCCAGAGTTGCTGCGGCCTGATCTCCTCTCCATTCGATACTAGGTATGGATAGACTGGAAGGAGCTGGAAAATGGAATGGAAGGACTTCAGGATATGAAGGAAGAAATCAAGGTGGACTAGATGTAGAATCAAGAAGGACTAGATGACTTTGTACATTGTAGTTGGCATAGCAAATTACAGTAATTTGCTACTTGATTGTACTATAGGTGGGAGAGCCTAAGCTCTGATACCAACCTGTAACGCCCCGATTCCACGGATACGGGGACGTCACTGCAACGTATATACGTAGGTCCGAAGAAGCCCCCACGTATATACGCTAAGCACAAAAAGTACAAGCAAGGAAGGATCAGAGTGCAACACAAAGCGTGGTATACACACATATGCCAACATAAAAGTACAATACAAGTCATCACAGTATGATAAACATTACATATTACATATGTCTTTTATCATAACAAGTCCAAAAATCAAATATACAATAAGAAGACAAAATGCTCACGAGTAGGATGAAGATCCCGTGAGTCAAAAGGAGTCAGGTGCAAGGAACTGGAGCTAAGATGCCTGCTCGCTAAGGAGAGCTCGATCTACGGTGGACAACTCCACTTCGATCCAAGCTCCGAATCTGAATATGCAAATCCAAGGAATCAAGACATATAACAATAAATGAGCTACAGCCAAGTGGCTAAGAGACATGAATAGAGGTTAGGACACAAGTATGGAATATAAGGACAGGTATTAACATAATCATAAAACGGAAAATACAAGTAAAGCTGATTACAAGCAAAAGTGATTGTATATGCTTAAGTCATGGTCCCATGAGACTAATACATCGAGGGAATAATCCAAACAAGGAAACCCTCATCTATATACCTCTATCTCATGCCACAGTAATCCAAGCATATAGAATCAGAGTTGCAAATCATGCTATAATCATAACGAGAATACATAACAAGGAGACATGAATCATAATGAAAAAGACATAATCCAATAACCGGAATCATCACTGGAATCACGACAAGTAAATAAGAGTCACAATATAACATGAGTCATAACGGGGACTAGGACAGGAATCATAGCTGGTACACATAACGGTAACTATAACAGAGAACACAACTGACATCTATTATTATTATTATTATTCGCCTAACCCATATATCTAGGTATGTGTTTCGGTATCGATCCCAACTCACATACATCCATATATAAGCTATTCGAGGTTTGTTAACGGAAGTAGATGGAGAACTGATAGAGCTTCTTATAGTGGTACTCATACACCGGGGACCAGTTTGTTGGTCCAACGGTTCCCACCACCTGGGACCGGTTTGGAGGCCCAAAGTCCCCCTATATGTAATCATGTGGGCCCCAAGTCCCACTATAACTTTCCGCCGCATATATCATATCCATCACTATAAGCAAGGTACCATTCCGGCATCCATCACTTCCTCCCATACCCATACAAGTTGTAGCTTATTAACATAATTATCTGGTTACGGGAATAAACAGTTATAACAGTGATAGCCCTACAGATTCAAGAGGTGGCCCCCACCGTGTAGTGTGGCACTTTGTTCTGAGGGAGTGGATTCTAGAGGTGGCCCCCACCGAGTATGGTGTGGCACTTAGTTCCATAAACAAGACAGGGTTCCCGTAAACAAGATAACCATACGGTCAAGTGTATCATGCTTGGTTTTAAAAGATAGCATGACGAGGTGGTGATGTATAACAAGAAATGAAACATAACAATAGATTGATAATAGACCGGGTCAGCCATGACATAACTATAGGGTCTAGTAAGGTGGTGGCATGGTTAGGTGATAACATATTAGGTGTCATGTGATATACATGTGTTAAAAGGAAATAGATAACTGACAAGGCTGTATTAAGGTAAGGCAAGTGGAAACATAGAAACAACTTAGGGTTCAACGACCTCAAAGGGTCTGCCACGCATGCTATAAAATAAGGAAGCAATAGTATCACGGCAAGGTACAAGTATAAGAATGAAACAAGCAATTACAGGGCAATGCATAAACATAGAATTATGGAGTAACTAGAAGTAATATACACCAAGTAACGAGTCATGAAGCACTGTATACGAACACCTGAACCAAGCATAAGATCCAAAGTTTAGATAGGAATCAACTATAACAATCAGACAAAGTTAGTCGACTAGGTCAAGAGAGTAGTCGACTAATAGAAGGGTTAGTCGACTAACAGTAGGGTACAGTCGACTAAAACTGTGTAACAGAGAGTTGGGTTTCTGATTCAGGAAATGTTAGTCGACTAGGGTCAAGGGAGTAGTCGACTAATAGAAGAGTCAAGTCGACTAACAGATACTTAAGTCGACTAAGTCTGTGATACAGAAAGTTGGGGTTTTCTAGTTCAGGAAGGGTTAGTCGACTAGGTGGATTCAGGAGTCGACTAATAGTGGTTTCCAGAGAGTTGAGATTTGTTTCCAGGGAAGATTAGTCGACTAATATTTGGGGTAAGTCGACTAATACTGTGTTTTCCAGAAAAGTTAAGTTTCAGCTAAGTGTTCTAGTCGACTAGGTTCTAGGTTAAGTCGACTAATAGTGGTCGGGGAGCAGTTTACAGAACAGAACTTGGGGGTTGTTCTTGATGGTAAAAATGTGATTTTTATGACATGTGAGCACAAGATATGGGGGTACAAGTATACTAGGAATGGAACATATCTTGGTGAGTAAAGATACTCACATGGAATCGTTTGATTGAATCTCTACGAGTCCGGGAAGAGGGTGGTCGACGAGTAGCTCCCAAGCGATCCTTGGCAACGAAGAGAGCTAAGATCCGAGCTCCAAATCAGAAGCTTGGGCTGGAAGAGAAGATCTGGTGGAGTTCTTGGAGCTAGGGTTTAGGTTGAGGTGAAGGAGAGACTTGGAGAGGGTTTTCTCTTTTGGAGAAGTGGAGAAAAGGGAAAGAAATGAAAAGGATTGATTTATATATGATTTTGGTTTTGTAAAGGAGGAGCAATAGTGTAGATGAGAGGGGGCTTTGTGCAAATGGGGAGGGGTGAGGTGTCCTCTCTTAGCCAATAGGGGCTTGACAAAGAGAGGGTGAGGTGTCCCTCACTTGGCCACTTGGCCGGCCATGGGAGAGAGAGAGAGTGAGTGGGAAATGAGGTGGCATTTTGGAAAGGGTTTTGGAATTTGGAAAATTGGGAAAAAATCCATTTGTCTTGGAGAAAAAGGAAAGGAAAATAGAAAAAGGAAAAGGAAAAGAATTAATAAAGAGAAGATATTTTCTCTTGGACTCAAGATGAAACTGATGAAAAGACTGATACCTGGGTTAAAGTCAAAGATGTGGAAATCATTTCGGAAAAAGCCGGAATCGTCCGAAATTCAAGTATTTCGGAACGACTCGAAATAATTACCAAAAATCAATAATAATATATAAAGACCAATAGTGAAGTCCGTTTGAAGAAATACTTTGTAGTTTTAAAACTAAAAATCCCGGAATCAGTTACCTACCGACTCCGTTGGAATTTTCATAAAATCATAAAATTCTCAGAAAAAGAATGTAGGTAGGAAATGCAATTCTAAAAGATAAAGTCTAAAGGACCATCATGAAATTCCAAACAATTTGAGAATTAAAAATCCAGGAATCGGTCAGCGGCACTGGCCGACACCGGTTTTGAAGAAATTCAATTTAATCCAAGAAAAATCTAGAAAATCACAGAAAATCTAATATATTGGAAAATAACATTTGAAACTGAAATCGGTCAAATCTAATCACCGGAAAGGCCAAATCGAATACTATACTATAATCGGGTCTTCGGTTCAGACTAGGGCTGACTCCGAATCCACGAATCCACAACCAAGATAAAACAATCATACAAGGAATTCATAATACGGAATAAATATAGGATACAAATCGAAAAAAATACGATCGAAAATCTGAATACGCAACTAAGTACGTATTCCGGGAACGGGGTATTACAGTTTTTGTGGTTAAAAGATTTATTTTTATTTGTTTTTAAAGTGTTGGAAAATTCAAAGAAAAGAGTCTTTTGGGAATTAGTTTTTTTATCCTGATTTCAATATCTATTTGGAGATTTTTTCAAGTATTTTTCGTTGTTCCAAATACTTTATTTTCTCACATTTGAGCTATCTATCTATCCTATCTATTAGGATCTTATTTTGGTGAGAAAATTAGTTTGTGGTTGAGTTGTTGACACTCTAAAAAAGACAAGATTCCTGACTGGCCTGAACAATGTTTAACTTGTTGACATTTACAAAAGAAAAGTGACAGACAAGCTGACGATCAGTTTTCACCCATCTCCGAGGGATAAATCGGCAACTTGGACTCTACTGATCCAGTGAAGCAGACAGTGAGCCCAGATTGCCTCTGAAGAGACCAAAGCAGGTCTAAGATGCTAAGTTAGCATCACATGAACCCGGGGGATAGCCTCACTCGAAAGGCTATGTTTGTCCAACTTCGCCTTGAAGCCATTCAAAGCTCTATCAGGGAGCTAACTTACAGCTTCGCTTGAAGCGCTCAGTTAACTCTGCAGAGAGTTAGCTTCGCTCGAAGTCACACGCAACCACGCAGAAGGATGGTAGCATCGCCACAAATGTTTATCCAGCTCCGCTGAAGAGCTTTCTTCTGACTTCGCCAGATGCTCCTTCCAGCTCCGCTGTGAGCTCGACGCGGCAGCTCCGCTACGGGTCTTTTATGGTCACCTTTGACCAATCAAATCTCCAGATGAGATCGAATCTATTCAAGATCAAATCTAATCGAGATCAAATCTGAGATCAAATTTGGCAGTTGTTTACCATAATCTCTTGACTCTCTTAAAACAAGTAAGAAGATCAGGGGAGATCTTTCAGTTATTTGGAAAGAATCAAAACAGATCAGGAGATCGACGCTACCCTAGCCTCGCAGAAGCTGATCCTAGCCTCGCAGTAAGGCTACTTTCCAGATTTAAATAGATTGATTCAATCTGTTTTCAGATTTTCAAGAGACAATTATATCCCTACTCTCCCTATAAATAGCCCACCAGAGGCAAACGAACAGAGGGGCACAAACACACGCGCAGAGGCTGAAAAACAGAGAGAGACGGCTAAACAGAGACTTATTCTCTTGCTTCCAAGAATTCAGAGAACTACTTCTCTAATCAGGGTGCTAATACCCTAAGATCTTCCTCCCTCTCAAGGAATCTCTGGAACCAGGCGAGAAAGAATTCCCAAGTGGAGGCAGTTTGAGAAGTAATAAGAGGGTTCTACCAACCTCTGTTCTCCGATTCCCCGAACCAGGCGAGAAGGGAATCCCATCGATTGCATCGTCAAAGGGACAAAGTGATCGCGCGCTGACCAGACTCCTATCGGCACACTTCTCCAGAATCTTAGAGGAGATCTACTTGTAATCTTTTTAGAATACTTGTAATTTAGCTCCTCGACCCCTTTTTATATGTTTTTCCCCTTTGCAAAATCAATGGAAAACAAGATGGCGACTCCGCTAGGGACCGAATTCTCCACCGTTGAGAATCAAGTGTCGCAATGCGACGAACAGACCTTCAGGTCTACTCCTGAATTCAAGGAAGCCGGTGTAGCCAGAGCCCCTCTGGCTAAATCTTTGAAGTAAGTCTCTGTGAAGACAGATGAGGCTCTCTGCGAGCCTACCATGGTCCTCTGGCGCCACAAGGAAGCAGGCCCGCAATGCAAGGGTCAGAATCTTCAGCCTGTTACCTTCGAAAACCTAGTCGTTCACTTCGACCAGAAAATTTTGAAGAACTCCTCTCTGGGGGTGGTTTAATGCTCCGTACACAAAAGCACAGAAAGGTCTCAATGGCCAAGGTTTCGGAGCAGAAACTGGAAGCAGAATCCTTCCAGCCCCTCTCAGCGTCGCGTGTGGCTAGTCAGGTTCCATGAAAACCTAAGTCTCCTTTTTCAAGGTAGATGTGGAGGCCAAAGCAGAAGGCTCTGCATGAAGCTTCAGGCGTAGCTACGCCACAAGTTCGACTCTCTCGCGAAGAAAAAGGCAAGATGCCTGCCGGCTTCAACGAGACTATCAACCGTGAAGTTACAACGGCGACCATGCCTTCGCCTAATTCAGGAGCAGTAACTCCTCGCGCCAGCCTCATTCTTATGAGCAAAGCTACTGATGGGGTGCCAAGCACAGTACCTCAAGGTACGCATGAAGTTCGCAGCCGTGAAGCTGGAACCAAAGCACCACAGTGTGCTTCGTTCCCCGGTTCTTCAAGTATTAAGCTCGCTCTTCGCAGCAAAGCTAAGGGATTGCTCTTAAGTGCTGATAGCGGTGCTTATACAACTTCAGCGCCCAAGGGCATTTTCAAAGCTTTTAGCCACAAATTTAGAGCCAAAGCTCAATCTAGGGCTAATCACCTTCGCAGTAACATAGCAGATAAAGCACCACAGCGTGCTTCGCTCTCCAGTTCATCAACCACTAAGCTCGCCCTTCGCAGCGGAGCTAAGAGATCGTCCCTAAGTGTTGACAGCGGTGCTTATGTAGCTTCAGCACCCAAGAACATTCCCAAGGTTCTTAGCCGCGAAGTTAGGACTAAAGTACTATTTAGTGCTAATTACCTCTGCAGTGATAAAAAGAACATGACGTCATCCTATGCGCAATCCAACAGAACCTCTGCACTGGATTGTTTAGGCCCAATTGGGTCTGACTTGCGGGAATTCTTGACAAGCAAACGGAAGTCAGAATCTTTCTAAACTTCTCCCTCCTGTTGTCAACAAGTGGGATGTTAGTTGGTGATAGTCCACTCAGTCCATTGCCGGTTAGGACCAGTCCCCGCCACTCCACCCCGACGATCAGTTTTTGATCGACTGTCGGTGCAAGCTCCGGTAAAACATAGCAAAAGGAGCGTATCGCGAGATCTGCCCTCTGCATCCGTTAACATGATCAGAAGGGGACGAGAGCTGCGTAGGGGGTAGAATCTCGCTATAATCCTATTGAGAAGGAGTGCTTAGCTCTTGTCTTTGCCATTCAGAAAACACGACATTATTTGGTCGGCCAAACCATACATGTCATTTTCAGAGTGAATCCTTTGCGTCTTCTCATGACGAAGTCAGGATCATTGAATTCAAGATTAGCTAAGTGGGCGCTTCTTTTGTCTCAATACGACATACTCTTTATCCCTCAAAAGGCGGTTAAAGGCCAGGCCCTTACAGAGTTCTTGGCTGCTCATCCGATTCCGAAAAACTCAAAACTTCATGAATATATTCCAGATGAAGTCTTCGAATCTAATGTAATTTCAGAGGATGAAGTTTGGTAGATGTTCTTCGATGGAGCATCACGAATAGGTCCTAAAGGCAGGATCATTGTCGGCGTGGGGGTTGTGTTTATCTCTCCACAGATTCATGTCCTTCCTAGAGCATTTTCTATGACGGAATCATACTCCAATAATGTAGCAGAATATAATGCTCTACTTATTGGTTTTTAGCTCACCCACAGAATGGGGGTACGCTACCTTGAAGCTTACGACGATTCAAAATTGATTATCAATCAGGTTAAAGGCGAATATGAGGTCCGTCATGAGGATTTGGCGCCTTATTATCATGCAGTCATCGAAATGGCTAATCTGTTTAATGGCTTCTACATTGGGCACATATCTCGATCTCAGAATACTAAGGCATATGCTCTTGCTGCATTAGCAACAACGCTAGTCTTGTCAGTCGACACGAGTATCACCTTACAGTGGCGACTCGACACTTTGTCTGCTCTAAACATATGTTAAGAACTAGAGAGGTCTATAATATCTCGACGGATCTTGAGCCGAGAGATTGGCGATTTCCTTTCATCGACTATACTCTACATGGTCTGCTGCCAGACAATTCTAAAGAAGCGGCATCTATCGGATGAAGGACTCTCCGTTTTTACTATGATCCAACTCTGAAGACACTTTACCGTCATTCATATGACGGTGTCCTCCTCTGTTGCCTTTCTAATTCAGAGGCACAGGAAGTGCATAAAGAAGCATACGACGGCATAGGCGGAGCTCATCAGCCAGGTCAAAAACTCAAAGACAGATTGCACATGCTTGGATATTATTGGCCAACCATGATAGCCGATGCCATCTAATATGCACGAAGGTGTAAAGCATGAGTTGCTCTATCCAACTGTTACTTCATGACCATTTGAAGCATGGGGAATCGATGTCGTAGGGCCAATCAGCCCCTCTTCGACAAAAGGACACTGGTTTATCCTGGCAATAGCCGATTACTTTTCAAAGTGGGCAGAAGCTATACCACTGGTTGAAGTCAAAACTTCTAACGTGGTTAATTTCATCAAACACCACGTCATTCATCGGTTTGGTGTCCCTAGGCGGATCATCCATGATAACGGTCCCCAGTTCATAAGCCAGGTATTCTATCGATTCTGCGATAAGTACCAAATTCAGAATGTGGCTTCTACTGCCTATAATCCTGTAACGCCCCGATCCCGCAGGTACGGGGACGTTATGGCGACGTACATACGCGAGGTGAAAACAACCTCACACGTACGTTAAGCCTCAGTACAGGGAATCACCTCCATAGACATAATGGTTCCAGCAGGAAATAAGTACAAGAATACCTGCAGAAAGGGGTTAGTGATCATAACAGATATAAAAACAGGGATAAATGAGATAACAGAAATAAATCACCAAAATACCTGTAAAGCGTCTCGATGAGGAATCTCCTATATGACTCCAAGGCACTATCTGATAATACGGTAGCTTGGATCTCCAACCTGGGCATGCAAACCCAGGGTCGTCAGAAAGCGACCTAGTGAGTGGTAAAATGAAGGAGGCAGTAATATATACAACAGTAATACAAGCATGTTATATAATACATAATGTCGTACTGGTGATATCATATAATAAGGATATAATAAGCAGGAGAAATAGATAAACATGTCATCTTTTATTACCACCACTACCTAGCCGGTTATCATCGGGTCATGTTTATAGTCGTGTCCAGTTTATAGAGTAAATGGTGACGTGATAGAAATGAACATGCGAGTGGTGACGTGGTAGAAGTGAACATGTAGATGGGCATATGCACTATAACCATAATACTGTGTTATGCTATACGGTAATGATATCTGCTATCCAGAAAACAGAATATATGCAATGCAGATCATACATGTACATGAGAAGTATGCCACTACAGACAGTGTAACATGTACCGGGTAAAGTAACAAGTATACAGTTAACATGATATCAGACAAAGTATCATGAACAGTAACAAGTACATCTAATCGGAAAAAGTATCATGGACAGTAACAAGTACATCTACACAATAGTATATATGTATCAGGCAAGTCATGTTCTTTAGACAATAGTAGCAATCAGTACCACCTAGTATTTTAATCAATCTCTTCCAGTGTCCCATACCACTGGCAGTTCATACTGGAGCCCGCACTCCAGTCGAACCCATCCGGACATGGTCTACGGTACCATTATCCAAACGAGAGAGTGACCAAATAACAAGTATTCCCGACGTTACTATTGTGTATACTGTTTTATTATGTTACTTGGAAACCCATGGTCGAGGAGTTCTTATCGGGTAGGTGTATCCCGTGCATACCCGGGATCACAGCCTTAAACGGACCCCTAGCTGCTGAGACCAGGGCCCTCCGCTAAGAGGGGAGCACGAATCAAGTAATGGGAGCTCATGGAGCTATTGGTAGGCAGCACTACCGTCCCCTGCAGTGGGACTAACAATATGGATCCAGTACATCACCCGATAAGATCTAATCAACCGTCAAGTCTCCCCCATACCCAAGTTAGTTTTAAGATCTGATATGTCAAGTATACAATGTAACAAGAACAAATACAGTACATGATACGGGTAACATGGTAACTGGACCTGAGCTCTGTTGATAGCATAGAACAATATAACGGGAAACGAGAACAATATGACGGGAACAATATAACGGGAACAATATAACGGGAAACGGGAACAATAGATGTGGGATTCCACATATCACATATCAACAGCTCTCATGTCTAGCCACGGGAATATCCATACCAGTAACAGGAATAACAATATCCAGTAACGAGCATAACAATATTAGTCATGGGAAACAAGCATATAACAGGAATATGGGGATAACATGGAACAATAATACATGTAATATGCATCGGGATCCATATGACCAGACTAGTGAAGACATGCATGTGTGACCGTGATATGTAAATATGCAGTATATGATGATAGGTATGTTGAGAACAATAATATGAGATGCGGTAGTCCGTGCCTGGTATATCCGTGTATCAGTGGAACATATATGTGTAGCAATACTCCGTGTACTATAATACCATGTCCCGTGACCTTACAGTATCCGTGTCCCACTAATGGTGTCCAGGGTATCCGTATAACAGTAACTCCCTAATATGCAATAGCAGTGTTGGTGTATCCGTATATCCGTGAATGACAATATATCGTGTAATGCGTGATAACAATATCTAGTTGTACCAGATATATATAGTATCCAATGTGCTTAGCATGTTCGGGTAAGACTTACGGGTACATATAGTCATGGTGTCTAGTGTGAGGTCGGTACCGGTGATTATATCTAATCGAGTATCAGCTATCCCTATTTGTAATGTCGGTCACCATCTTATGATATTGATTATGTTTAACGAATTGTTATATTAGTCTTGCACTAAGTACCATTTATTAACCGGTATTTACAGTTGTTACAGGGATTAACCGATCAACACGACGATTGTGCTAAGACAACCAATCAAGATTACTAAACATGATCAAATATAATTTATAAAAGCAAAAACACTCACAAACTGGCCCTGGGAAGGTAGCTCTCTTTCCCATGATCGCAATGGATCCAGAATCGTCCAAATCGGAGTCTGGATGCTCCCGATATCGCCCGAATACTAAAAATAATAAACATGGGTTAATTACGTAATAACTGAAAATATTCAGGGGGCTATTTGTAATTTTTCAGGGGCCTCAAAGTAATTTAGAATTTACAGGGGCTAAAATGCAATGTTACCTTTAACGGGTCGGGTTGGGTGCAAATGGGTCGGGTTTGGGTTAAACCCAAACCCAAACCCATTGGGTCTTTTTCACCCAAATGAGAAGCAGCAGCAGCAGCCATGGGCTGCTGCCGCCGCCCTTGCGCGCCCGCCGCCTGGCTGCCCGGGCGGCGCGGCCGCCTCGCCGGCGCCGGTGCCACCCCGGCGCCGCTCCGGCGCCCATGGCCGCCGGGGTCCCCACCGCGAGAGAGAGAGGGAGAGAAAGAGAGGGTGGGGGCGCCAGCCCCCTACCACCAGCGCTGCCGGCTGGTCGGCCTCCCGCGCCGCCGACGGTCGGCCTCCCGCGTGCCGCCGGCCTGGCCTGGCCGCTGGCAACGGCCAGGCCCGGCCCGAGTGGTCTGCAGAGAGAGTGAGGGAGAGAGGCATAGTGAGATAGAGAGAGGTTTGAGATGGAGAGAGAGAGGGATTGGAGAGAGAGAGTATGAGAGAGAGAGAGTATGTGAGAGAGTTTTTGAGAGAGAAAGAGAGAGGGAGGTTTTATTAGGAGGAGAGAGAAAAAGAGGCGGTTGGGTCTGTTTGAAAGAGGCAGTGGGAGAAGAAGATTGGAGAAGAAGGAAGAAAGAAAAAGAAAAAGAAAAGAAAAGAAAAGGGTTTAATTATTAAAATAATATTATTTAATTCGGCCCAAAATTCGACTAGCTCCGAACGGTGCCCAAAAATTACAGAAAATAGAAAATATTATCCTAAGATGGAATATGAAGACGGTTTGAAGAAATTCAATCCGGTTTGTAAACTAAAAATCTCGGAGTGTCTCGCCGATACTGGCGACACCGGTTTGGCCGGATTTTCGATAAATTCAGAAAAATCTCCAAAAATACCCAAACGTAGCTCATGCGATTTTAAGACATACGGTGAAAGCCGATTCGTAAAATACAACTCTATTTGTGAGATAAAAATCGTAAAGTAGATTATCGGTATCGGTCGACTCCGACTACGGAGATTTTCCAAAATATTCCAGAAAATTTTCAGAAAATCCTGAAAAATCTACAATATTAGAAATGATTTTTAAAACTGAAATCGGCTCAATCGGACTACCACGAGGGTCAAATCAATTTTGTACGTCGTATCGCGTACCGATACAGTGATACGTACACCGGGGAGCAGGGGGTTACAAATCCCGCCACTAATAGCTTGGCGGAAGCATTCAATAAGACAATCATTAAGTTACTCAAAAAGTTCGTTTCCTCGAATAAGCGAGATTGGAATGAAAAGCTTAGTGAATGTCTTTAGGCTTACCGAATCACGGTTCAGACCCCGACAGGCAATACGCCTTTTTTTCCTGATATACGGGTGTGAAGCCGTCATACCGTTAGAAATCCAGATGCCATCATTGCAAGGCACTTTAATGACTAAGATCACATCAGAGGATAATGATCGGTTGCGTCTTCAAGAGCTCGAAGCCCTAAATGAGAAGCGGTTACAAGCTCAGCAGCACATTGAGTTTTATCAAGCTCGGATCTCAAAAGCCTTCAATAAGAAGGTCAAATAAAGAGTCTTCCAGAAAGGAGATTTGGTTTTAGCGTCATACGACTAATGATCATGACGCACAAAACCAAAGGCAAATTTCAGCCTAAATGGGAGGGACCGTTTGTAATAGAAACAGTCTATTCAAACGGAGCATATCGCCTTATGACTTCAGAGGGTGATTTACTCATGATGCCAATCAACGACAGGTTCTTAAAGAAGCATTATCCTGGATAAGGATCCTTCTCATGATCAAGTTAACATCACACCTCTGATCAAGACCTTCAAATCCAAGATATGCAGAAGGAGCGCCCCTCTCTTCCTCCGAGCGAGATCATACAACCATGAACCAGTAGGAAGCTGATCATACACTGGTTTTCTCAAAGAAGAATCAAGGTTACACTTGCACTAACCAAATGATCCAACACTTTTAACGGTTAAGGATAGAGGAAAATGTAGGCCTTTAAGCCCAACATAAGTCCTCGACAATTCATCATGCTGAAATGAATAGCATGGGTAGCCCGACTCAAATGGTAGTTGACAAAGGCATATCAAACCCGTTGACAGCTGAGGATTTGCTAAAAATCCTAAGGGACGTGTTCCCATTTGATCCAACACCTTTAACGGTTAAGGATAGAGGAAAATGTTGGCCTTTAAGCCCAACATAAGTCCTCAACAACTCATCATGCTGAGGGGAATAACATGGCTAGCCCGACTCAAACGGTAGTTGGTAAAGGCATATCAAACCCGTTGACAGCTGAGGATTTGCTAAAAATCCTAAGGGACCTGTTCCCATTTGATCCCTTCTCCAAAACCACTTACTAATTCTCATCCATAGAATTATAAGACCACATATAACGAATGACCGATCCACTCGAGTTCCATGCTATGTTTAACACTACACCTCTGGCATCCATTTCACTGTTAAGTTAACATTAAACTTATGATAGTGATCTCCTCGATTTTCTCAGTGAAAACGAGATCTTTCCATCCATTTCACTGTTAAGTTAACATTAAACCTATGACAGTGATTTCCTTGATTTTCTCAGTGAAAATGAGAACTTTTCATCCATTTTGCTGTTAAGTTAACATTAAACCTATGACAATGATTTTCTCGATTTTCTCAGTGAAAACGAGATCTTTCCATGCTATGTTTAACACTACACCTCTAGCATCCATTTTGCTGTTAAGTTAACATTAAACTTATGACAGTGATTTCCTCGATTTTCTTAGTGAAAACGAGATCTTTCCTTGCTATGTTTAACACTACAACTCTGGCATCCATTTCACTGTTAAGTTAACATTAAACCTATAACAGTGATTTCCTCGATTTTCTCAGTGAAAATGAGATCTTTCCATGCTATGTTTGACACTACACCTCTGGCATCCATTTCGCTGTAAAGTTAACATTAAACCTATGACAGTGATTTCGTCGATTTTCTCAGTGAAAATAAGATCTTTCCATGCTATGTTTAACACTACACCTCTGGCATCCATTTCCCTGTTAAGTTAACATTAAACCTATGACAGTGATTTCCTCAATTTTCTCAGTGAAAACGAGATCTTTCCATGCTATGTTTAACACTACACCTCTGGCATCCATTTCGCTGTTAAGTTAACATTAAACCTATGACAGTGATTTTCTCGATTTTCTCAGTAAAAAAGAGATCTTTCCATGTTATCTTTAACACTACACCTCTAGCATGCATATCTTTTTGTCAAGTTGACATTACACCTCTGACAATTTGCTTTCCGAATTCCTACGAAGTTCTTTTTGTCACGTTAACATTATACCTCTGACATATGATCTTTTATGGGATTCACTTCCTAGCTCCCCAGCAAGTTTCTGAGTCCCACTCAGTCTTTAGCGGACTTCTTTGGTTGTCATGTTAACAATATACCTCTGACAATTTCTTCCAAGTTCCATCCAAATTTTGAGCTTGGTGGTTTCTCAATCGGTTACGTCATTGCGACCTCTGAACCGGCAGATAGCCAAGTCTCATCTTTCAGTCCGACAAGAACTATTTCTTTGTTATTATATGATAAATTTTGAACTTGGTGGTTTCTCAATCAGTTATGTCATTGCGACCTCTGAACCGGCAGATAGCCAAGTCTCATCTTTCAGTCCGCAAGGACTATTTCTTTGTTATTATATGATAAATTTTGAGCTTGGTGGCTTCTCAATCGGTTACGTTATTGCGACCTCTGAACCGGTAGATAGTCAAGTCTCATCTTTCAGTCCGATAAGGACTATTTCTTTGTTATTATATGACAAAATTTTGAGCTTGGTGGCATCTTAATCGGTTACGTCATTGCGACCTCTGAACCGGCAGATAGCCAGGTCTCATCTTTTTAGTCCAGTAAGGACTATTTTCTCAAATGGCTACAATACAACTTGAGAGCGAGAATTCAGAAGATAAAACAAGTTGGAAATGCAACGGGGGAGTCAAAATGAAATCACTTTTTATTGATTCCGAAAGAGGGATACATGAATGCACAAATTACAAGCTACAACAGCGCTTCATAGGACTTGATCTGTTCTTCAAGAGTGGCCAGCCTTATCTTCCTCTCTTCAGCAGTCCTGATAAGCGCCTGCGACCTCAACTTGGCCTCATTAAAGCTCGCCGTCTGGGCCAAACGAGCTTCAATTTAAAAAGGTTGCCCTCTGTGCTAGCTCCTGCCGCAAGACTTCGTCGTTCTGGGCCTTAAGCTGCTCAAGCCGAGCAGTCTCTTCAAGACGCACTGGTTCAGCCTTGGACAAAAGAAGATTAGCCTTCCTGATCATTTCCGTGGCCTTTTCGATTTTATCCTCAGCGTCAAGAAGAGCACTACTAGAAGCGTCTATGGCATCCCCGAGCTCTACTTTCCTTGTCTCCAAGGATTTCAAATTAGAAGAAATTGCCTTAGCAGCTTCTTGAGCGACGAGATGAGCTTCATGCATCTGAGCAACAAGATGTGCAAGCTGTTCGTTAACTGAAGACTCCAGATCTGAATGGCTAAGACGGCGCCATTCGTCCACATCCCTCTCGAGTCTGTCCACCAGAAGCTCCAATGTGGCGGCCTGGTCATCCCCTCCAAAGTCTCAGATATTGTCAATGCTTCAGGAGAGGATCACCTTTAAAGCAGAGAATGAGGTAGTCGAACCCTTCAAGACCAAAGCAATGGATCGCTTCAAACTCTTATAAAAGCTGTCGACTAACTCAGCCACAAATTCGTTCTCGACCTCAGTTACTCCTGGCAAACGAGCAGCCCCTGAAGACAGAGTTTCCACTGATTTCACTGGCGTAACTATAGAGGAAATAATAGAAGCACTGGCCGCAGCAACACGAGGGATCGTCGGTGATCTCGGATGAGTCCTCATTGAGACCAGTACATCAGCCACAACTGAGATAGGACTAGTGACTATTTCTGGGAGGACTGGCTCAACCACCAATGTTGGAGAAGTAGGACTGGTAATCACTTTCAACTCCGCGCTCGGAAAAATAGGCGGCACCGACAAAACCGATGACATCTTGCTTACCGATATAGTTGGAAGTGAGGTTGGTTTCATGACTACTGTTCCCTCAATCCTCTTTCCTCTGGCAGGTTCAGGCTGATAAGAGGGCAACCCGTGATACAAAGCATCCAACTCGGCAGCATCCGCCGCAGTCGAAGTTCTTATTTCACCCCTGGTTCCCTCAAGAAGAAGGGTTGGCTCTCTTGAAGTCGATGCACCCAGAGGTGGAACACCTGCAGTAAGACTTTGTTTACGCAAGGCATAATAAATAGCAGGAATTAAAAGGTCAAAACACTACCAAAGATGATGTCACCTCAATCGTCTTGACGGCTGCATCAGTCCCTGCAGGCTCCATTGAAATTTTTTTGACAGAATCAACACGAATGGCCGGCCCACCTTCACTTGCCGAACCCTCCGTGGTCCACCCAAAAGAGCTAGAAGCTACGGGACTTCCTTTTGAAGTCCCAGCACCCGAAGGACCTACATCAGCCGCATCACCTCCAGACTCTTCCGAGACGGCGAAATAGCCAGCTTCATCGTCTTCTCTAGAAGTGAATAGGGGATCATAATGCTCCCCTTGTTCTCCGGCAGCCTCAGCTCTCGGGCTTCTCACCGCCTCAGTTCCTGAATCATAAAGTAAACAATGAGCTGTCTGGAATACATAAGACTGTATTATAAGAACAGAGTTGATCAGACCCAGGTATGGAGCAGCTTTACCAGCAGTCTGCCTAGGAGACGACAACCTAATGACTAATGGAGTAGGAGGAGGCACTGCAGATGATTCGCCCATCTACAATAACCGTAGGAGCGTAGCGATGAGACTTCTTCACTACCCTCTTCCTACGAGATATACCTTCCCGCTTTCGCTTGAAGTGGACGTCATGATCTTCTTCCTCCACTTCTTCCACATCAACATGTTCCATGGGGGCCGTGCCTACCCCACCAGAAGCAGCTGCTGGAGCCTCAGCACCTGTATTCGCTTCAAAGCGAGGATTTCCTGCATCCGAGGCTTCGCTATCATCAACGATAATGAATTCCCCGAGGCCTGAAACGCGGATCCTCTTACCCTCGCTCTTCTCATTGACCTTCCACTTCAGCCGCTGAGAGATTAACTTCACACCAAAAGAATTAATAGAAAATCCAGTGGGTGTGGAGTTTGAAGTTCTATACCACTGGCAGAATCCCAGGGTCGTCAGAAGGTTCAGAGTCCTTAGTGGCGTGCACAGTCGCGCCTCAGTACAGCCAGCAATGAGGAACCGCCAGGTACGAGCTCCATCGACGAGGCTCCCCATAAAGGCCAGACTGCTGTTTGGATTGCCTACAGACAATTGGTCATACCCAAACTGACGGGCAAACCGACTCGGAACATAGGGTTCCAGGTAACAGGTGTCCCCACTTTTATACAACAAGTGTGATTGCCGGATGCTAACCAGCCACTCGAAGACTCCTCGACTCAATGATGTCTGCCCTTCCCCTACATCCTTGAATTCTTCACCATAGCCTGCATCGCGAATGTAAGGGAAGCATCGGAAAAGGCTATAAACATCATGATGGCACAGCAGTTTACGGACCGCAGCCACATAAGTCTTTGACCACAAACACCCCTCGAATCGACGGAGAAGCGCCATTCAAACACCTTCTGGGGGCTCCTCTCTGGCTTGGATGATAGAGGGGCAGTGAAGGGCGAACCAGGCCATCAAATAAGTATATGGCAAACCTATTCTGGGGTTTGGTCCGTCGCGAGGCAAGATAGTCCCCTTTCCCTGCTTCGTTGCTGGTGGCCTACAGAAAGCCTCCGTCAATCCGCGAAGGTCTCTTTGAATACAACACACCATGGCTGGAAGAAGTCCGAGAGAATGACCATGGACTAGACGAACGGCAGGCAATAAGACAGTCGGATGAATGACATCGCCAGACGAAGACGGCATCACACATCTCTTCAACCAGACCGTTAGAAAACCAGCCAGAAGTGCCTTCCGGGACGTCGGTTGACGAGCCTGGTGGTGGAAACTCCGAAGAATATCGCCTTTCTCATAGGGTCCGTCATCTTCTTCCAGAATCAAATCCCCTTGAGAGTGTTCTTGCATCCGGCGAAAGATGTCTTCATCTATAACTCCACAATGAGCTGCTTCGGGAGTACCTTCCAGGTCGGGAAACAAATAATTCCCCCAGCTCTTCAAAATGCATGAAGCTCCCTTATGGCTCCCATGCATGCTGGAACAAATGTAGAGGTGGCACATCAATCCCGAAAAGTCTCAAACAAGGCGGGCTCATGCTTCTCTAGAAGTGCCAATTTCGCCTTGTACGGGAAGTATTCTTCATATGGGAAAGACCCCAAAGGCAGAGCAGAGACTTCCTACATCTCGTGCAGAGCCATGCCCAATTCGCCAATAAGTGTGAAGAAGGTCCCTGTAGCCGGGCAGTACAACTCAAAGATGGCGTAGAAGTTCGCTACGCTCATTTGAATACCCTAACAGGTCGCCCTGACGGCCTCGTAAAGTCTCAGCCTCTCCAGATCCTCCTCAAAATGAGTAAGGACATATAAAGTCAAGTCCCTCCACCATGCATTGGGAGGGTGAATCCACTCAGGGGTCCTGAAATCTGTGGCTGGATAATTGCCACAAACCTTAAAGAACTGATTTCTAAAGGTCTGAGCCACCGCGGGATTTTCTCCCACTGGGATATCTGGAAGAACATTCCCAGGGTGGAGACCCAATATGCAGCGAGGAGGACCCGCCCTTGTGTAACCAGGGGACAGAATTATCAACTTTCCTACGTGAACGGAGTCAGTAGTCTGAGTCACTTGCCACTGCATCTTCCGAGCCCTCGTCACATATTGGAAGAGGGACAAGGGAAAATGCCGCTTGCTAGATGGGAGATAGTACTTCTCACCATCCAATTTGAAAATCCACTGCCTGAAAATCACCTAGAGGGGGGTGAATAGGTGATATAGCTAATCTATGAACTCAATGCAGAATTTAAAAACTTAATGCAATACACTCAAGTGCAATCAACAAGTGATGCACACACAACCAAGCCAAGCAATTATGAATGCACAATATGAATAGTTGCAAGGCACAAAGTAAAGAGAGAGATAGAGAGAGAGTCAATGGATCAAGCGCAAACAACAAGATATGTTTCGAGGTTCGAGCACCCAGCTCTACATCCCCGCCTTCGACACACGAAGGATTTCTAATCCACTAGCTAGTCCACAAAGAACTCTCACAAGGAGTACCCAACTCCTCTCTTTACAACCACAACCTCCTCCTTGAGGCAAGCTCCAATCCAACAAAACAATCACCTCACAACTTGAGGGATTTAGCACAAAGCAAATAAGGATCACCTCACCATTTGAGGGATACAACCCAATAGCACAACCTCCTCAACACAATGAGGGAAAGGCACAAAGCCAAGCTAAGTTAGGGTTTATAACTTGGTGGTCTAACAAACAACCACAAACAATTTCTTTCTCCCACACAAAGATCCTATAGAAGAGATAGTAGATTTTAGCTCAAGTGTGGAGAAAACCAATGGAATGAAAATCAAAATCACAAAGAAAAATCCTTGGGAAAAACTGAAACCAAGATATAGAAGATGAATCAAACTCTTTTCCCAAAAACCTTTTTCTTTGGTTTTCCAAACCCTAGCAAAAACTCCAAATAGATTGTTCAATATGAGTTCAAAAACTTCTTTTGATTGCTGTGAAAACACCAAAGAGTAGGGAAAAATTCGCACAAAAATTCTTAGAGAAAACAGGCTATGAATGGGGTATTTATAACCCCCAGAAAAATATAGCCGTTGGCAGCAGAAAATGCCAGAAATACACAGCCGGTCGACCGTCCAGCGGTCAAATTCTGCCCGTTGGCAGCTACCAGTCGACCGCCCCGGTCGACCCAAACAAACAGAGAGCTCTGCTCTCAGACCCGGTCGACCCTGACGGTCGACCGTCCCGTGTCTGCCAAACGTGCACAGATCTGTGCACGTCGGTCGACCGACCCGGTCGACCGACTTCATGCCAAGTCGACTTGGTCAGAAGACTAGTCGACTGGTTGAAGCCTGGAACAGAAAACTGGGTCAGAAAAATAGTTTAAAAATATTTTGAAAAATCTTTTAACACTCCTAAAAATCACCAAAAATAGTTTTATCATTTTGCATTGATATATAAACATGTGGTAAAAAGTTTAGCTCAAATATCAATCAATATAAACTATTTTTGTGTCTTATCATTTTTACCAAAAACCAAAAACTGTATTTTCTAAAACTTGAATTTTGAATAGAAAATACGTTTTGTCCAAAACTCTTCCAAATGCAAAAACATGATATTTAAACACTTTGAAGCATGATGCATATGGATAGAAATCCAATATACATGAAACATATATATATCATAGTTTTTGACTTTAATTCCAAAAATAAGTTTTGTTAAAACACAAAACATAAAACACATGAAGTAGGTATATCAAAGTAAGTTTGTCTAAGTAGTTGAAGCATGCATGTATATAGAACAAATCTAATATACATTAAATCATGTAAACTTGTTTTGATATAATATTTATTCATGCAAACCAAGATCGATTAAACCAAAAATCGAAAACAAAAACATGAAACGTGTGTGTTGTGAACTTGAGCATATCATACTATTCTAATCTTTACAATTTGGATCTAAACACAAAACTAAACTATGGTACTGATGTCTTCTTGTAGAGCGCAAACTCCAAGCCGACTCGATCCAAAACTCTTTGATCCACCGAGCAAGTGCTATATATGATCTTTTACGCTCGGGCTCTTGAATCAACATGTGAAAGCTTCCAAATCATCTTGTTGAAGCTAATCACCAACTAATAACTTGATTAATGATCTGAAACTAAAATCACAAGATTATTAGTACACATAACTACATGAGTTAATCATCATCAAAACTAGAGTGGAAGGCCTTTGGGCCAACACTGCCCCTCTCCGGCTAGCAGCTGGTGATCGTTGTCTGGCGCTGCATCTCCAAACATGAAGCCGGGCTTTTGATAGATTCTTCGGTCAGAATCTTCAAGGGGAGCAGTAGTTAAAATGCTCCTCATGATGCGCTGATCCCCAGCATGAATAAGTGCATCCCGAGCAGGAGCGCTTCGCTCACTGAATAGTGAAGCCTGCCCTTTAAACTGCAGGCTGACGTTGCCATCTAGCCCCCTGGCTGTGCCAAAGAGACTATTCAGAGGACCAGGAATATAGTGCACTGCAAAAATAAGGAGAGACTATGATTAGTTCATTAGCCAAACGAGAGCTAAAACAAGAAGGTAATTTTTGTTGAGGCATAGTTTCGCTCTCTGAGCGAAGTTGGCCTAGCAATAGCTTCGCCCCGAAGCTTAGCTTTGCAGCTGCAACTTAACTCCGCACTCCACACGAAGGCAGGATGTAGGAAAATATCTAAGTATTAGCCTCGCTCTGAAAGCTTGGCCTCAATGTAAAGGAGCCCCAAGAGCTAACTTCGCCAGAAGAATACTGCTACTTAAAAATTATTTTAAGGGCATTAAGGTCCTTTTCAGTTGCACTTCAAAGGTTAGTTTCACATCCTATCATTAAGTAGGATGTAACTTCCTAAGGGATAGCTTTGCCCGGAAGTTTGAAGAAGAGACCCTTCGTTTCTAAGATTCCCAATCAAAAGATCGAAGAAGAGACCCTTCGGGTCTTAGATTCCCAGTCAAGAAATCAAGGGACTTGAACTCCCTGAGATCACTGGATCACAATGGATCGTTCTAGATTCATTATGAGACAGTCGAAAGATTGGCTTCAAGAAGAGATGAAAATCTATGCACAAAAGGGAAAGATCCCTACCGCGATAGGTCGTTCGATGACCGGAGGAGGAGAAGGACCCTCCGTCGTAGAGGTTGCTACCTCTTTTCCTGCTCGTCTTTTGG
This sequence comes from Agave tequilana, assembly GCA_038442645.1. Lineage (NCBI taxonomy): Eukaryota > Viridiplantae > Streptophyta > Magnoliopsida > Asparagales > Asparagaceae > Agave > Agave tequilana. Next base: position 40,103 of record JAVJIF010018675.1, on the reverse strand, counting down.
GAGCCATTGGAAAACTGAAGAAGAAGTTCTTGAAATTCCAAACGAAGGAAGAAGAAAGAAGAAGAAAAGGTTTGCAGTGCTCTGAAAATTCAAAGAGAAGTGGTGCCTTCTCTTTCAGCCCGATCAGGCTTTTATAGGCTGATGATTGCCTAAATGTCGCCTCCTCGAAAGGAGCGCTGGCAGTCGCTTCAAATTAATTTGAAACGGTGCCTAAAGCGCCTTCCCAAGAAGCGTTACTTCAGCCCCGCTAAGGGCTAACTCCGCCGTGAGTCCAGTGTTTACTTAGCGCGACGCTTGAATAACTTCGCTGAGAAACATGCCTTAGCTCCGCTAAAAGCACATCTCTAGTTTTGTGGAAATTCCATGCTAGCTTCGCCAGAAACTGGCTCCTGACTTATTTGGAAATGTCTTCAGCTTCGCCGAAAATTTAACTCGGCTGAGAGTTCTCATTTCCTCCTAGGGAAAAGACTTGCCTAAGTTGGTCCACTCTAGGTGTTCTCGGATCAAAAAGGAGGGAAACAAAGCAGATAAACAGCAGAAAATAAACATTTTATTTGATTCAAAAGGGAAGATACATTGACGCTACATCCAAGTGATCTTTCGTATAACCGAATCATTACTCCAAAGGCATACAAGTGGTCCTATCTACTTTCAAGCCAAACTAACTGGACACGAAAGGCCTTCCTCCTGCACAAGGCCGTAATCTTTCGCATAATGGAAAATTTTGTTATCAAGAAGCCGGATCTTCTTTGATGAAAATTGGCAAAGGACCGGTTGCCACCAGAAAGCTGGACCTCCTCTGGTTAAAATTGGCAAAGAAAAGATCCGAGACCTTACAGGTGACGTCCGCTTTCCCGAAGTGGATCATCTCGGATAAGCGACTACCAGCCCCTTTTCGAAGTGGATCATCTCGAAAAGCAATTGCCAACCTCTTCTTGGAACACGCATTAGCTGCTCCAGTTTGTTCCTCCTGCTGATTAAAGTTTCAACTAGAAAATCAAAAGACAAGTTTTTGGTCTCTTTCATTAAGATGAAAGACTGGCAAACACAATTCACTGCAACGCAAGATGGATAACAGGTTAGCAGTAAAGCAAAGAAAAAATGCAAGCATGATATGCTAAGTCAAATTCTTTAGGCGAAGCAATTTATATCCGATCCAGTTGCGCTTTAAGGATGGATTTCAGTTAAGCAGAGAAAAGCCTCGCTTGCATAGGGATGATGGGCTAGCTCAGCATAAGCCAAGTCATAGCTCCGCCTAAGACAGTTATACTAAAGGAGCATCAAAAAGAGCTAAGTCCAAGCCTCGCCTATATGGCTAAGCCAGACTGATCCAGAGAGATGCAGTCTTGACCCCACCTATATGGCAAGACTGGCTCAACCTTGAAGAGACTAAGTCCCCAATTCTTACCTATGTGGCGAACTTAACAGGCAGATGCAACAGATCCAAATCAGTCAGATACAAAATGAAGAACAAGGAAAATCAATCCCTGAGCCAGCTGATAAAGCTAAATTAAGGGAGATAAACTCCCTAAAGTCATTTGTCCATTGGTAAAGTCTCTGGATGACCGAGACTCACCAGTTCTTGGCCAGTTAATGACCAGAGTGGGCACCCCCACTATTTCAGAGATCTGAGTATACTTCTCTGAGCAGTCAAGAGATATCATGAACAGATTACTTCTCTGCAGAGGACCTCAAGTGTCCTATTTATAGGCCTCATGGCTTGATCACACCGCCGCTGCTTCAAGTTTAGAAGCGCGAGCAAATTTAAGGCATTTACTGAGCCTTGAGAAAGGGAATAGTCTCCCTCGAAAATACACGCGGAAGCAATGATCTTCCTCGTTAATGCAAGAGAGGTTATTCTAACCTCGAAAAAGGGGCAATCCTTCTCGAAACTAGCCAAAGGGCAGTTGGCCTGGGAAAGGAACGACATTCCAAGACCAATTTGAAGCGAATCTACTTTAGGAGGCTTGAACGCGAAGCCACCCAGACGCGAAGCTACCCAGAATAGCGAATCTGCACGATTCCTCGGCGAACTTATTCCAATCCGGAAGTAGGATTAAAAGCGAAGCTGAACTCAACCATTATGGGGACGTTCGTACTTCACATGCCATCAATCAAAGCAATTCAAAGTATTTCGAAGTCTGAACCATTCCATTGCAGACTTTCAAAAACTTTGAAGGGGGTCTTGTTGACACTCTAAAAAGACAAGATTCCTGACTGGCCTGAACAATGCCTAACTTGTTGACATTTATAAAAGATAAGTGACAGACAAGCTGACGATCAGTTTTCACCCATCTCCGAGGGACAAATCGGCGACTTGGATTCTTCTGATCCAGTGAAGCAGACAGTGAGCCCAGATTGCCTCTGAAGAGACCTAAGCAGGTCTAAGATGCTAAGTTAGCATCACATGAGCCCGGGGGAATAGCCTCACTCGAGAGGCTAAGTTTGTCCAACTTCGCCTTGAAGCCATTCAAAGCTCTATCAGGGAGCTAGCTTACAGCTTCGCTTGAAGCGCTCAGTTAACTCCGCAGAGAGTTAGCTTCGCTCGAAGCCACACACAACTACGCAGAAGGATGGTAGTTTCGCCACAAATGTTTATCCAGTTTCGCTGAAGAGCTTTCTTCTGACTTCGCCAGATGCTCCTTCCAGCTCCGCTGTGAGCTCGACGCGACAGCTCTGGTACGGGTTTTTTATGGTCACCTTTGACCAATCAAATCTTCATATGAGATCGAATCTATTCAAGATCAAATTTAATCGAGATCAAATCTGAGATCAAATTTGGCAGTTGTTTACCATAATCTCTTGACTCTCTTAAAACAAGTAAGAAGATCAGGGGAGATCTTTCAATTATTTGGAAAGAATCAAACAGATCAGGAGATCGACGCTACCTGCTATTCCTAGCTTCGCAGAAGCTGATCTAGCCTCGCAGCAAGGCTACTTTTCAGATTTAAACAGATTGATTCAATCTGTTTTCAGATTTTCAAGGGATAATTATACCCCTGCTCTCCCTTTAAATAGCCCACCAGAGGCATACGAACAGAGGGGCACAAACACACGCGCAGAGGCTGAAAAACAGAGAGAGACGGCTAAACAGAGACTTATTCTCTTGCTTTCAAAAATTCAGAGAACTACTTCTCTAATCATGGTGCTAATACCCTAAGATCTTCCTCCCTCTCAAGGAATCTCCGGAACCAGGCGAGAAGGAATTCTCAAGTGGAGGCAGTTTGAGAAGTAACAAGAGGGTTCTACCAACCTTCTGTTCTCCGATTCCCCGAACCAGGCGAGAAGGGAATCCCATCGATCGCATCGTCAAAGGGACAAAGTGGTCGCGCGTAGACCAGACTCCTGTCGGTACACTTCTCCAGAATCTCGGAGGAGATCTACTTGTAATCTTTTTAGAATACTTGTAATTTAGCTCCTCGACCCCTTTTTGTAACTTTTTCCCCTTTGCAAAATCAATAGAAAACATGAGTGAAACCACAAAGAGTTGTAAACCTTCTTCTATTTGGGTTTATTGTTATCCCTCTTGTGTAGAGGTGATTGTGGAGGTTGTGTTTGAGTTGGTTGTTATCCCTCTTAGTGAAGAGGTGAGTGTTGGAGTGTTGGCTTTGAGCCTTATCCCTCTAGTGTAAGGTGATTGTTGTTTAGCTAAGTGCCCATCCCTCTAAGTGTGGCGGTGATTGTTGTTGTGTCTTGCCTCTTGTGTAGAGATTATTTTTGTTGTTGAGAGGAGTTGTGTACTCCTAGATTGTATTATCCAAATCCTCAGTGGAGGTTCCCTGTACGGGAAGTCCTGTGTGGACGTTATAGTGGAAATTCTTCTGTGTGAAGGCAGGGACGTTGAGCAGTGGCTCGAACCTCGAAACATATCTTTGTGTTTGCGATTGATCCACTATCTCTAAACTTTCTCTCTCTCTCTCTTTTATATCTTGCATTGATTCATATTGTTCATATCATATATGCTTGGTATTGTTTATGTGCCTCACTTGTGTTGAATCAAGAGAGCTTTATATAGCACCTCAACTCTTATTTAGAGGAATTTAGAGGAGATAGTTCAGAAACCTTCACCGGGAATTCGGCTACACTTTTTGATTACACTAAGTGTGTTGCAATTTATTTTTAATTTCGTATCATTTGTCATTAGATTAGAAATACACCTATTCACCCCCTCTAGGTATACTTTCAATTAGTATCAGAGCCTACGCTCCTGATATTAGGTTTAACCACCTAAGAGTGAGATCTTGGTTAGCTAATCTAATATTGCATTTGCACACATATTTGTTTACACACACTCATGGACTTCATGACCCCTCCCATGTTTGATGTTTCTAACATCGATATGTGGAAGCTTAGAATGAGTGCTTATTTAAAAACCCTAGGCTTGCATGTTTACCTTGCCGCTACCAAGAAATCTTATCTTGGTAATAGCAAGCATATAGAGGCCAATGCACAAGCCCTTGAGGCACTTAGATGCACTCTAAATAAAAAATATTTATGTATGGTTTCTCATTGTGATTCCGCCTTTGCAGTGTGGAACACCTTGACCTCTCTAAAACTTCAAACGTCAAACATTGTGGAGAAGAAATCTAGTGAGGATGAATCCGAACAAGCTTGTTACATGGTCCAAGGGAATGACTCCCTTGAGGTAAATTTGGAAACTCAACTAGATGATAGTGCTAGTTCTTCTGGTGATGACTATGTGGATGCCGATGCTTTAAATAAAGAACTTTTCATTATTTGTGAAAACCTATTAGAAAAATATCAAGTTTTGAAAAAGAAGAGTCTTAAATTAAAAAAAGAAAATAAGGATTTATTTTCAAAACTTAATGTGATTTTGTAAGAAAGAGATGAGATTTTAAATGAAAGAGACTCATTGAAATTCCAACTCGATCTTGTTTTAAATGAAAATAAAATCTTGAAAAATAAAAATGATTGTGACATTGTTTTGAAGAAAAATGAGACTTTGACTTCAAAACTTGAAATTGTTTTAAAAGAGAACCAATCTTTGAAAAATAAAATTGCTTCAATTTCAAAAGAACTAGATTTGGTTTCAAAGAAAATATTTCTTTGAAAAATAATTTGTTTCCCCATGTTTGCCTTGCTTCACCATCTAGTATACTTATTGCATGCTCCACCTCTTCTTCTAAAGTTGAAAATGATATAACTATGCTAAAGAAGAGTGTTCATTATTTGGGCTCCACTTTGAGCCAATGTGTCATGAACTACACATGATTGGAATCCATATTTCGGAAGAAACATGCTCTTCCTATGCATGCACACAAATAACAGCGTACACATGCTTCTCATGCTCACACACATGACACCATGTATGCTCATGTGTACACTTGTACACATTGTGGATGTAAGGGCCACCTTGCAAAATTTTGTTCTGATAGGATACATGATTCAAATTTTGCAAATAAGTTTGTTTGGGTTAGGAAAGGTACTAACCCCTATGGACCCAATAAGATATGGGTACTAAAATCGACTCCTATTTTATTTGATGTAGGTGTGAGCTCTCCCTTGACGTGAGGGCATTGGTACCTTGAGGTGAATGCGTTCCGAGTTATATGGTGACACTTTTGAATGCACCACTTTCAAGGAAAGTTTGGTGGGAAGACCATCATGGTTTGGAGATATAGAGATGTGCCCTAATGGTTTTGGTAACTATCTCTAACTTCCTATTTGTTTACATGCTTTTAGATTATTAATTTTTAGCATGTTTTAGTTTTTCATGATTGTTATTAAATGTCATGTTATTTAGACTTATGTCATACATGTATAGTAATTGAGATACACTCATATTCATATGGATCTATATTTTGTTCTCACTATAGTTTAACTATTATGTATATCATAACTCTAAGACATGTGCATTTACTTAATAATCATATTGGTTTATATTTATGATTCTCTTGCACTTCATGCTTTGATTACTTGTTTAGATGTAATTTTTATTAAAACTTTTGTATATACTTGTACAACTTATGGACCACATTTGATTCTTGTATGTTTGTATTTAATTGCTCATTTGTACCCATTAGATGTACTAGTATAGCCAATTTTGATGATTCTCGCATTTCAACTTGTACTCCCTATTTTGGACATGTTTTAAATAAAATGTATTTAGCTTCATGTATATGGTAATTTTGTTAAAACTATTGGATATACATGTATACCTTTGAGTCACTTGCCTTCATGTAAATTCTATTATAGACTCAATTGTGTTTGGGATATGTATGTATACTTCTAGTTTAGACAAAACATACATATATGCCTTGAAGTTAGAATTATTTTCTTTTATATTTTTTTTAAAAGGGAATTTCACTTGAGCTTAAATGTCCTATTTCTATGATTATACTTTTCATATAATTCTTGTACACTCACATTACTTGATGTTTTCTCATGACTTTTTTTCATGAGTCTTATATGTGCTTTATAAACTTTGAGTGTCAATTGTTGAGTGATTTTTATGTTTTCATGGATATATACTTGTTTTATCCTTACTTGAAGGACTTCGTACTAGTTTTCAAGATTATCATAAAACTAGTTCGTATTCTTCATTTTGGTAGAGTTTTCAAACACGTTAAAATTATTTTCAAATCCTATTTTTGAAAACCCCTACCATTCAAGGGCGGTTGGATGGGCGACCATGCCTTGCATGCTCAAATTGAAATTTTTTTAACATGCGCATGAAAAAGGGAGGTAATTATGAGTTATACATTTGATTCTCATTGTATTTTCAATTGGTATCAAAATTGATATTTTTCTTGTATACTCATATTTTTTATATATGTATGCTTCAAACTGCAAATATTATCAATTTCGATTGGTATTTACTTTTTCATACATATATATGTGATGTGATATGCTTACTGTATCTTTACATCTTAAAGCACAAATTATGTTTATGCTAAACTTGATTTACTCCTCAATGTCAAGTATTTTTTCAATTGGTATCTTATACAAGCTTATGCAATGTTTTTATTGGTATTTCATAAAGAGGGAGAAAAATTCGTGATTTATCTTTGAATCGATTTTATTTGCACTTGGTATTTTACTCCCATTCTTTATGATGAAAAATACTTCGTTTTGGTATATACTAACATTTTCAATATTGGTATTATGTTTCATTTTAAATTGGTTTCTATATTGATATGAGTTATGTTTACCTAAAACAATTTGATTTTTACTTTCAATTGGTATCAAGATTTTCAATATATATATATATTTCAATTGGTATTAAAAATATACAATGTTTCATTTTCTATTGGTATTAAAAATTTACAAGATATTTTAAATTGGTATCAAGATATTTTTAATTGATATCTTTTAGTATCTTAAAAATTCTGTTTACTTTCAATTGGTATTTTAAAAATATTTTGTTTATTTTCAATTGGTATAATAAATTGGTACCATAATGTTTCGATGTATACCTTTATCATAAATTGATAAAATTTGCAATTGATATCATAGTGTTTTGATTTGTATTGCTTATATGTAAGGAAAGCTTAACATCTTCTCTATATATAGATTCATGTTGAGTGTATCTCATATTGAGGAGGTTGACCTCTTCTTTATGTCTTACACGTGTGTAGAGGGAGCTTCACATCTCTTTTTATACATTGTATATTATGCGTTATGTGATTAAGGTTTAGTCATCTCTTTTTCAAGTAATGCATGTATGCTGGGGGGGTTAACTTTACGTCTCTCCTCTTCATGAATGTATATCGCATATACATCCTTCTTATTTGATTTGACAAAAAAGGGGAGAATTTTTTTTTGTGAGTTTATTTATGCCCCTTTGTTGATGATTTGACAAAAAGGGAGAGAGAAATTTGGAGTTTTATATATGCATGTTTATGTCATTTATATGCATGTATAGTTTTATATATGCATGTTTATGTCATTTATATGCATGTTTATTTTTCAATTGGTATCAGAGCATATATGTTTTGTTTATGCAAAAAGGAAAGAAGTATTCTTCATTTATGCATATATGTGTTATTTAGTTTATGCATTTATTGAGTATCTTTATTGTTTATTACTATGCATGAGTTAAGGGGGAGCTTCTATGAAGCTTAACTTTAATCCATGCATATATAACTCCATGAGTCTTGTCATCAAAAAAAAGGGGGAGATTGTTGGCATAGAGGCTCATCACTCTAGTTTTGATGATGATTAAACTCATGCAGTTATAGTTTACTAATAATCTTGTGTTTAAATAGTTTCAGTGATTGACCAAGATATTAGTAGGTGTTTAGCTTCAACAAAGGAGTTTTGGAGCTTTCACGTGTTGATTCAAGAACTCGAACGTTAAGATCACATCTAGTACTCGGTTAGAGTCAAGCTCGTTAGATCGCGTTTGGATCGAGTCGACTTGGAGAAGGAGTTCTATAAGAAGACCTCAGCTTGTGTTTAGTTTATATTTAGATCTTGTGTAAAGGTAGATAGTGTTGATATGCTCAAGTTTACACACACACAAGTTTTAAAGTTTATTAGTTTTGGTTTTCGGTTTAACTGGTTTTGGATTTCATGTCAAAAACATAGATATATATATCTTATATGTATAATGGGTTCTATTCATATACAATATACTTCAAAGTTGTTTTAATATCATGTTTTTGTATTTACATGAGTTTTGGAGAAAACGGTTTTTCATTTCAAAAATTCAAGTTTTTGAAAAATACCGATTTTTGTTTAAAGCCTAATTTCAATATCACAAAAATAGTTCAAATTGTTTATAATATGTATTGAATTTTGGTCACACATATTTGTTATTCAAAGATCTTAAATGAACTTATTTTTGTGAAATTTATGTGTATTTTATGGGATTTTTTAGAAGGTAAAAAGATAAGTTTTTAATACCAAAATCCCCAGCCTAACTGCACTGGCGGTCGATCGGATGGTCGACCGGATCAGGAGTCGGTCGACTGTCACGGTCACCAATGTGCATGGGACGTAAACAAAGGCCAGCCATTCGGCCGGTCGACCGCGCGGTCGACTGATTGAAAGCACCCCACTCTCGGGTGGGGGCGGTCGACCGGAGGCTCAACGGTCATAAAAATGACCGTTGGCCGGTCGATCGGGCTGTCGACCGTAAGGGCACTTCTACCCTTTTCTGGCTGCCAACGGGCAGATTTTTGAGAGACTATATATATGCCTTCTCTTAAGCTGATTTAACCAAGATTTGAGAAGGAAAAAATTTCTGTCTTTCAAGTATTTTTCAGCAAGAGTTTTTGTAGTTAAAAGATTTATTTTTATTTGTTTTTAAAGTGTTGGAAAATTCAAAGAAAAGAGTCTTTTGGGAATTGATTTTTTATGCTGATTTCAATATCTATTTGGAGATTTTTCCAAGTATTTTTCTTTGTTCCAAACACTTTATTTTCTCATATTTGAGCTATCTATCTATCATATCTATTAGGATCTTGTTTTGGTGAGAAAATTGATTTGTGGTTGAGTGAGAACACCAAGAGTTGTAAACCTTCTTCTATTTGGGTTTGTTGTTATCCCTCTTGTGTAGAGGTGATTGTGGAGGTTGTGTTTGAGTTGGTTGTTATCCCTCTTAGTGAAGAGGTGAGTGTTGGAGTGTTGGCTTTGAGCCTTATCCCTCTAGTGTGAGGTGATTGTTTTTTGGCTAAGTGCCCATCCCTTTAAGTATAGAGGTGATTGTTGTTGTGACTTACCTATTGTGTAGAGGTTGTGTTTGTTAGAGAGAGGAGTTGTCTACTCCTAGTTTGTATTACCCAAATCCTCAGTGGAGGTTCCCTGTGTGGGAAGTCTTGTGTGGACGTTATAGTGAAAATCCTTCTGTGTGAAAGCAGGGACGTTGAGCAGTGGCTCGAACCTCGAAACATATCTTGTGTTTGCAATTGATCCACTATCTCTAAACTCTCTCTCTTTTATATCTTGCATTGATTCATATTGTTCATATCATATATGCTTGGTATTGTTTGTGTGCCTCACTTGTGTTGAACCAAGAGAGCTTTACATAGCACCTCAACTCTTATTTAGAGGAATTTAGAGGAGATAGTTCAGATCCCTTCACCGGAAATTCGGCTACACTCTTTGGTTACACTAAGTGTGTTGCAGTTTGTTTTTAATTCCGCATCATTTGTCATTAGATTAGCAATACACCTATTCACCCCCCCCTCTATGTGTACTTTCACACCTTTCCGCAAGAGGTAAGGCACAACAACAATCACCTCACACAAGAGGGATACGACACTAAGCCAAACAACAATCACCTCACACAAGAGGGATAATGCACTAAGTCAAAACTCTACCACAATCACCTCTTCACAAGAGGGATAACCACAAACCCAAATCACAATTTCAATCACCTCTACCCAAGAGGGATGAACACAACTCAAAGTAAAGAAGATTACAACACTTGGTGGTCTCAATAAACCACAAACAACCTTGGTGATCTCAATATACCACAAACCAATTTTTCACAAAAACAAGATTCTATAGATAGGATAGAGATGATAGCTCAAGTGTGAGAATACAAGGTGTTTGAAAAACAAATTACAAAGAAAAACACTTAGAAAAAATACTAGAATGAAATAGATATGAAAATAAAAAATTCCACAAAGACTCTCTTTTTCTTTGATTTTTCCAACCCTTGAAAACAAAATAAAAGATGAATCTTTTAGCCCAAAAACTCTTTAAAACTTGCTGCTAAAACACTTGTAAAGATGAAAAAATTTGCTCTTGAAATTCTTGTAGAAAACAGCCCAAGAGATGGGTATTTATAACCCTCTCAAAATTATAGTCCTTGGCTGTCTGGAATACCCAGACTGCCTTCCGGTCGACCGCCCGGTCGACCGGCCAACGGTCATTTTTCTAACCGTTGAGCCTCCGGTCGACCGCGGGGTCGACTAGCCAGCACCTGAGAGTCGGGTGCTTTCAGTCGGTCGACCGCGCGGTCGACTGGCCTTCAAGGCTGGCTTATACACAACTTTCATGCCCATCGGTCGACCGGTCCAATCAACTGACTCCTGGTCTGGTCGACCGCCAGCTGAGTCTGGCTGAAAATCTGGGACTTGAAACTTAGGTAATTAATACCAATTAAATCCCATAAAATCACATAAATTTCACAAAAATAAGTTGTAAGATCTTTGAATAACAAATATGTGTGACCAAAAATCAACACAAATTACAAACTATTTGAATTAGTTTTGTGATATTGAAATTAGGCTTTAAACCGAAACTCGTATTTTTCAAAAACCAAACTTTGAAATGGAAATCCGATTTCCCCAAATTTGTATAAATACAGAAACAAGATATTTAAAACTCTCTTTGAAGCATATTGTATATGGATAGAAATCAATACACATGTAATTGATATATCTATGTTTTTAACATGAAATCCAAAACTGGTTAAATCAAAAATCAAACTTTAAACTTTTGTGTGTGTGAACTTGAGCATATCAACACTATCTACCTTTACACAAGATCTAAACTAAATACAAACCGAAGTCTTCTTATCAATCCTCATCTTCAAGACGACTCGATCGAACCACGATCCAACGAGTTTGATTCCAACCGAGTGTTAGATGTGATCTTGACACGCGAGCTCTTGAATCTACATGTGTTAGCTCCAAAACTCCTTTGTTGAAGCTAAACACCTACTAATATCTTGGTGAATAACTGAAATTATGTAAACACAAGATTATTAGTAAACTATAACTGCATGAGTTAATCATCTCAAAACTAGAGTGATGGGCCTTTGGGCCAACACTTATGATACATCTAGGTAAGGATGAGTTTAACTCTTAATAAGTCCAACGTATATAGTGTGGAGGATATACTATCCAGCTGTAGTACCCTTGGAGGACTTATCTGTTGGTTTCTGGGATCAATCTGACAACTAATCAATATCACTGAAATATCACCGATCTAATTGGCCAGGTCGGTAATATCAGGTGGGAGGTTTCCGTTCAATAGAACGTTCCTTAATTAAAGAACCACCTTTCAATTACCTTCCTTGGTTAAACACCAATTAGACTGGTATAAGTCAGTCTCAATACACTGATATTCAGTATATCCCCTATATAAAGAAATTAATTCACTTATACAGTACTTGGAGTGAGGTACGCTTAAAGCGAATCTCCTTAAGACAATTACGTCCCCCGCACTGGTGCTAACGGGTTATTGGACGCTGGTATCCCAAGATACAACACTCCTTCACGGTATTTGGATAGCACTACCAAATCACCGTACGGTCAAACCGTAAGCAGCGGGACAAAGACAAATTTTGGGAGAATATTTGCCTTTACTTTGGAGGAGCACCCACTGTAGAGGAAGAAGGAAGGTAGAAGAATATTCTTCTTCGGAAGTCCCAGATTCAGACAATAATTCTATTAAAGAATCTGTTGAATTTTCTGAGCCCTCTTTCAAAACGAATTTTTCAGAATCTCTTTTGGAAGTCACTTCGGAAACTGAATTTCCCACTTCCTGTTGGAAGGTACTTCAAGACAGAACTTCACTTCAGTCCCAGTTCAAAAACGCAAAGAGAGCCTTCAGAACACAGAGAGAGAGAGATTAGTTTTTGGTTTTTGGTGTGTCTTAAATTGAGAAAACGGAGCACTATTTTTAGCGCTGAGGGGCAATTTGGTCCGAACCCATCCAACAGTTGCAACGGTTCGGATCGAACCGTTGCAACGGTTCGTTTCAACCGTCGCAACCGCCTAACTGCCGCGACGGTTTACAGACAGCCGTTGGCGGGGCGGTTCGGATCCGGATAGTAGAGCGGGTACGCTCCGCGTAACCCATACCCGTGAGACCCGGTTCAAAAAGAACCAGGCCGGGTAGGGAACCCGAACCTGTGCCCGAGCCCGAGCCAGCGACGGCGCGCGCGCGCATGTGTGGGCATGGTTCCTCCCAATCGCGCGTGAAAACTCCAAGTACCCAAAGGGCACGCCCTTTGTTCTCAATCTTCTCTATTTAAACACTACAAACTTCCATCTCCTGGCCAATGTGGGACTAAATGCCTTTAGCTACTTTTAGTGTCATTTTGGCTTTGAATTAGGCAATCTTTAGACTTGAATATCTGATTCATTCGAAGTCGGAATTGAACATGTGAATATACCACGTTCATCCCCAATGGAAGGAGAACACACTCCAACCATCATCCAATTGATTCGATCAACGGATCTCGCCGTAATTCAATTCAAAGATTCACATATATTCTTCATATTCCCGACATTATCTACGTGAGCGGAACCGTGATGGCCGCGGTTGGGGGCAGGGATGACCCTAGAAACTCTCATGAGTCAGTTATTATGAGTATGGCCTTTAACGCTCAACCCGCTTGCTCAATAGATGGAGACTTACTGTGTGTGTATTCTATCAATATCTGGTAAAAGAGGCTAGTTTCAGGCGTAGTCCACTATGTCTCTCAGATGGCGATAAATTCACTAAGAAAAGTTACAGGCATAGTACACCAATCCCGAATTCACAGTATGATGTTGCCCAATTTCGCTCGTGTTTTATGATCTGATGATTTGATTGTTATTTATTATTGATTTGTTTTATTCTATCTTCCCTGAAACTCAAGCTTTTCTGGGGGGGGGGGGACTGTTGGATTTTTTGAATTAAAATAAAGGAAAAGCTTTCATTTCAAATTTTGTTTTACGAGGTCAACTTTGACCAAGTCTCAGAATCTAAATCAGTTGAGAAAATATCTCAACTGCTTGGATTTTTTGTTGGAGGAGTTATAACAACTTGGGTTCTAGATTATAAATAGATCCCTCACTCTAATAACAAGACACACAACTCATTTCTCTTTTTTCATTTTAAAAGAAAACCTGAAGACTACTCTTCGTGAGAATGAATTCAGTGTTAAAAAGAATTTTTATTTTCATTTTTCTGAGCAACTTCTTCATTTGAGCAGAGGCTCAGCCCACCGTCCTGGGCTGAGTGCTGGTGAATCCGGGGGATCCTTTACCGCTAGGGGATAAGGTCGATTCAACATCTGGACAAGGAGACAAGCTTTTGATCCTTTTAGGGCAGCGACATCGCGACTGCATTCCCCAAGCGAGATTCATTTGTTTTATTTTAATTATAATTGTTGTTATATGTTAGAATAATTGTTGTTTTATCTTAATTTAATTTGTAAAGATATTGCATGTTTTAGAAAATAGTATAAAATTTCCAACATGTCTGTGGGAGACAGTGAACACTGGTGTGGTGCTCAGGCAGAAGAGAGAGATGATAGGGTTTAATGAGGGGCCCCTTGGTCCCCCTATTAGCATCTCTTTTTCTTCTCTCCCCCTAAGCACCACATCACCATGCTCAGGGAGCAGGCGATACTTTCTCGTGGCTGTGGAGAGGTGGATCTTCAGGATACTAGTTATTGGCTTAATGGTTCTGAAAGTGTACATAAAAAAAAAATTCAGCATAATAAATATAAAACCAATCTCTGATTCAAATGTAGCTCTATTTTATTCAAATTGTTTGTAGCTCAAATACTCTTTCAGGACTTGCTGGACAAGTTCAGCAAAACTTCCAAATGTAACTTCATCTATAGAGAGGAACCAAACAGTAGTTGTAGCACTTCAAGTTCCAGTGGGTTTGGTTGGAGGTTGCCTGATTACAGTGTTCTTAGCAGAACCCATAGTACTGCCAGCTGATCAACTGTTCCAGCTTTGTGTTTATATTATCTCGAAAAAGAAAAAAAAATTGTTCATAAACCCTTCTCATTTATTATTTCCCTATCCCGTGCAGGCTACAGAAATTAAGAAATCAGCTTCCTCTCCGTTAGATTCATACAGATTCAAGCACCATATTGTTGCCTTGACAAAGCTCCGAGAATTTGTAGTACTGTAGGTTAAACTTGAGCGGCATATTTTTTTTTGCTCTTTTGTGTATCAGCTGAAGTTTTGCGCAGTTTGGCGTTCAGGCCATATTGCTTTCAAGTATTTTGAGCGGCTCAATCTTGTAAGTATCCGTAAAAAAAGCATACTTTGTAAGATGTGTATATTATATTTGGTCTGGATTCTGAACAAGTGACTGTAAGAAATCTTTTTTTTTCTCTCAGTATACAGAAGTGTAAGGAACTTATGGACTGATGATATTACAACACCACTATTGTTCAGTATTTTTCAGATTATAATGCTTATGGTGCACGTACACTTCTGTGCTCTTGTAACTTGATCAGGGTTTATTGAAGGGTGGTGTCTCTGCACCTACAAATATGGTGTCACTTTGATATTAACTCCCTTGCTGACATGTGGGGCCTATTAGCCACTCATAGAGTTGACCCCACGTGTCGGTCTCTAGTAATACAGACATAATAGTTCATTTGCATTGCAAGGATAATTATTTTCTCTACAAGTATTCCTTTCCTAGTCTCTGTTATGGGCCTGTTTGGTTGTCGTAGTTGGCTGTAATTCGTAAGTCGTAATTGGTAAAGTCTTTTACAGTTGTAAATGAGTTATATGCATGTAATTTTTACGGCGTTTGGTTGGTAATATAAAGTTATAAGTGAGAAAGTGTATTGTATTTTACAGTGTTTGGTTGTCGTAATGTGTAAGTCGTAAGTGAAAAGTTGATCACAAAATTAACTATTTGGTGATTTAAAAAGTTTTAATATTGTAAATAAATATTAAAAATGCAAAATATTAAAAAAATTTAATATTAACATAAAAAAATAATACAAATTTGCATGACCACAAAATTAACTGTAACTGGGCTGTAAGTGAGTGGTAATTGGGTTGCAAGTGAGTGATAGTTGAGTTGCGTAAGTGTTCTACGAATTACAGTCCAAACAAACGTCATAATTGTAACATGGTTGTACGTAATTTACGAATTACAGACTTTTACGCCTTTTACGACGAAACAAACAGCCCCTATATTGCAAGAGAAAGCAGTCTAACATACTCATTGAAATTTTCAGCGTTTCCTGCTCTCAAAGAGAAAAAAGAATTAGAAGGCATAATATTGAAACTGTTGTAAAACTCCAAAAATATAACACCAAAACAGAGAATTCTAGAGACAGAGTAGAAGTAGAAATTCTTATTGATTTCTGAAGTGTACATTGAAATGAATCAGGAAGGGCCTATTTATAGAAAAACTTTGGGGTACTATGCAGTCACTATGCACGCTTGCGTCATAACTTGCCTCAGCGCATAGTGCACGCTTGCGTCATCTCTTGCATCAGCGCATAATAAACTCATTAATGGTGCATAGTAAAGGTAGGCAGCCATCGTTTCATAACACTCCCCCTTGGCTGTCAACCTTACATGATGTCTCATTAAAAATCACTATAAGAAGTGTTATCAGTTCTCCATCTACTTCCGGTAACGACCCTCGACTTTCTTATATATGGATGTATGTGAGTTGGGATCGATACCGAGACACATACCTAGATATATGGGTTAGACGAGTAATAATAATAATTGATAACCGTTATGGATCTTATATTGATTCTAGACATTCCAGTCATGATTTCAGTCATGTCTCCAGTCGTGACACTTATTATGATTTCCGTGATTCCGGTTATATCTACAGTTATGATTCTTAGTATTCTTGTTATATATTCCTGTTTGATTTTCATATGATTTGCAACTCTGATTCTATACGCTTGGATTACTGTGGCATGAGATAAAGGTATCTATATGAGGGTTTCCTTGTTTGGATTATTCCTTCGATGTACTAGTCTCATGGGACCGTGACTTAAGCGTATACAATCACTTTTGCTTGTAATCAGCCTTACCTGTATTCCCTGTTTTATGATTACGTTATATCCGTTCTTATATACCATACTTGTGTTCTAACCCCTATTCATGTCTCTTAGCCACTTGGCTGTAGTTCATTTTTGTTATATGTCTTGATTCCTTGGATTTGCATATTCAGATTCTGAAGCTGGATCGAAGTGGAGTTGTCCACCGTAGATCGAGCTTTCCTTAGCGAGCAGGCATCCTAGCTCCAGTTTCTTGTGCCTGGCTTCTTTTGACTCACGGGATCTTCATCCTACTCGTGAGCATTTTGTCTTTTTCTTGTATACCTTACTTTTGGACTTGTTGTGATAAAAGACACATGTGATGTGTATATGTTTATCATACTGTGATGACTTTGTATTTGTACCTTTATGTTGGCATATATGAGAATACCACGCTTTGTGTTGTACTCTGATCCTTTCTTGTTGTACTGTATGCTTAGCGTATATACGTGGGAGCACTTCCTGACCTACGTATATACGTTGCAGTGACGTCCCCGTATCCGTGGAATCGGGGCGTGACAGGTTGGTATCAGAGCTTAGGCTCTTACCTCTATAGTACAAACAAGTAGCAAATTCCTGTAATTTGCTAATGCCAACAACAATGTACAAAGTTATCTAGTCCTCCTTGATTCTACATTTAGTTCTTCTTGATTCCTTCCTTCATATCCTGAAATCCTTCCATTCCATTTTCCAGCTCCTTCCAGTCTATCCATACCTAGTATCGATGGAGAGGAGATCGGGTCGCAGCAACTCTGGATCAGCATCGAATGGAGCAGCGGGAGAGAATGTCGATATATTGAGGGTTATCCAGATAATGATGGAGAACCAGCAGCAGCAGACCGAGCTTCTCCGGCAAGAGATAGCAGCACCTAAAGAACAGAGGCCGGGAATATATCAGACTTCAGGAGGCTGCAGCCAGCCATATTCACGGGTGGAGAGAAGCCCTTGGATGCTGAGCAATGGTTGACGGACACATCAGATCTGCTGAATGCAGCCAGAGTACCAAAGGAGAACCAAGTGGAGGTCGCCAAGATTCAACTGAAGGATATAGCTAGAACTTGGTGGCTAGCCGAGGAGGCAAGATTGGAGAAGCCTGTCACTTGGGACACGTTCTCCAAGAGTTTCTACAGCAGATTCTTCCCTGCCACAGCTCAGAAAGATATGGAAGAGCAGTTCATCAGACTTCGGCAAGGGAATAAGTCCGTGGATGAGTATGCCGCGGAATTTCTCCGACTTAGTCGCTTTGCTCCGTACATGGTAACGGATGAGGAGAAGCGAGCGAGCAGATTCCAGCAGGGCTTACAGATGGATATCCAAGTTTTCTTGATGCCCCAACAGCTGAAGACTTATTCGGAAGTTCTCACCATAGCTCGAGAAGTGGAGCGTGGGTTAGAGAAGAAGAAAGAGAACTTGATAAGGAACCAGGCCAAGAAGAGGCCTTTTCAGTTAATGGATGAGGATGATGGAGTTAGGGTAACCCAAGGCCCGATGATCAGGGGACCATTCCAACCTCCTCTGTCTCAGATTGTATGCAATTATTGCCACAGACCCGGGCATTATAAGAGAGATTGTCGAGTAGCCAAGAGATTATGTTTGGCATGTGGGTCAGGGGGACATATGCTAAGGGATTGCCCACACAGAAAGTTTATACCCGTAGCTCCAATCAGACCAGCTCTTCCAGCTCCAGCACATCCAGCCCCAGCACTTCCAGCTCCGCCATTAAAGAGGAACCCTGAACCTGTTGATCAAAGAGTTCCACTTCCACCCCAACGGTATGATCATCAGCAGAGGGGATTGAGGCCTAGAGCAGATCAAGGTAGAGGTCAAGTTCACCTCATGGCAGTAGAGGCCTCAGGCAATGAAGCAGAGTGGGAGGACCAGTATCCAGAGCAGGAGCCTTAGGGATATCATGGTAACCACTACCCTAGATCTTGTATTTGAATTGGTCATCATTCTAAAAATGTTTCCTTTATCATTCTATCATTGTTCATCCCGGTCCTTTCTGTGTTCATCTTATTCTTGTTTTGATTTTTCGGATCCTTTGATTTCACCCTTGTCCACCTTGTATTCAATTTACCCCTTAATGAAATTGCGAGGACGCAATTTTTGTAAGGTGGGTGGATTGTAATACCCGTTCCCGGAATACGTACTTAAATTCGTATTCAGTTTTTCGATCGTATTTTTCGATTTACTTTCCGTATTTGACCGATTTAAATTTTAAATATCATTTTCCAATATAATATATTTTATATGATTTTCTGGAATTTTCCGGAATTAAAAGGAATTTCTTCAAAACCGGTGTCGACCAGTGCCGCTGATCGATTCCCGAATTTTTATCTTACCAACTGTTTAGAATTTCTAGAAGATTCTTTAGACATTTCTTCTTAGAATTATGTTTATTACTTAAATACTTTTTCTGAAGATTTTACGAATTTTTGGATCTTCCACCGGAGTCGGTAGATAACCGATTCTAGGATTTTTAATTCACAAACTGTTAGGACTTTCTAGAAAGGCCTTTAGGCATTATCTCTTAGAATCATATTTTCTACCTACATTCTTTTTTTGAGAATTTTATGATTTTATGAAAATTCTTTCGGAGTCGGTAGGTAACTGATTCCGGGATTTTTAGATTTAAAACTATAAAGTATTTCTTAAAAAGGATTTTACTACGAGTCTTCATATATTATTATTGATTTTTAGTGAAAATTGCGAGTCGTTCCGAGATACTTGAATTTCGGACGATTTCGGTATTTTCCGAATTGTTTTCCCGCATACTCGACTTTATCTCGGGAAACTGTGTTTCCGATATTTTCATTTTTGGAGACCAAGAAAATATCTTCATTTATCAATTCTTTTCTTTTTCTCTTTTCCCTATTTTCCTTTCCTTCCTTCACAACCACAAGAATTCCATTTTTCCAAATTTCCATTTTCTTCCAAAATTCTATCTCCACACATTCTCACCAACCCCCCTCATTTAATACATCTCTCTCTCTTTCTCATGGCCGGCCACCATTGGCCAAGGGAGACACCTCATCTCCCCTATTATGCACAAAACCCCTCTCAATTTCTTTATTTGCATTCCCTTTACAAAAATCAAACCTATATAAATCCTTTCCTTTACAATTCCTTTCTCTTTTCTTCACTTCAAC
This sequence comes from Agave tequilana, assembly GCA_038442645.1. Taxonomy (NCBI): domain Eukaryota; kingdom Viridiplantae; phylum Streptophyta; class Magnoliopsida; order Asparagales; family Asparagaceae; genus Agave; species Agave tequilana. The sequence goes on along the minus strand of JAVJIF010018675.1, from coordinate 20,225 downwards.
AAAATTCTCACCTTCACAAAATCCTTCTCCATCTCCAACTCAAACCCTAACTCCCAAACAACACCCAAGTCTTCATCTCCATCTCAAGCAACTACCACTTCGTTGGATTGGGATCGTCCGCAAGATCGTCGAGGATCACTTCGGCGCTTTTCGTCAACCTCGAACTCTTCGGAACTCGTAAAAGTTCAAATCGACCGTTCGAAGTGAGTATTTTTACTCACCAAGACTCGTAAAGTTCCTTGTATACTTGTGTTGACAAATTATGTCCCCTTAAGTCATCAAAATCATATTTTTAGCTATCAAAAATAACCACCACAAAAATCTGATTTTGACCTAACAGCAGCATTTTCCAGAACTTCGGTCGACCGGCCCAAGGGGGGCAGTCGACCGATGTGCACAAACGTGCACAGTTTTGAGTAGGCGGTCGACCGGTTCACCAACCAGTCGACCGGTAGAAAACCTGGAGCTCACGGCCCTGTATCGGTCGACCGTCAGTCGACCGACAGGCGACCGGTAGTTATATCTCCGGTCGACCGGCAGTCGACCGGAAGTCGACCGACCAAACCTGGAGCTCACGCATTTTGTCCGGTCGACCGGCAGTCGACCGTTAACCTGTTTTTGGGCAAAAATTGTTGTTTCTTTTATGAATTGGATTTTACCCTTGCTTCACATATGATATACTATTCTTATTCATGCTCTATGATTTGTACTACATGACATGTTACTTGATGGACCTCATGACTTGTTCATTACCATTATCAACCGCTTGTCAATTCTTTAGACTTGTCAGTTTTATGTTTCCTTTTAACACATGTATATCACCTGACTTGCTAGACCCTCTCGTTAGGCTATGACTTGTCCTGCTTATCATCAATCTCTTATTATGATTGATTGCTTGTTATATATCACCACTTTGTCATGCTATCTTTTAAACCAAGCATGATACACTTGACCTTGTAATTATTATGTTTACGGGAATCCTGTCTTGTTTTATGGAACTAAGTGCCACACCATACGGTGGGGGCCACCTCTAGAATCCATTCCCTCAGAACAAAGTGCCACATGGAACAAAGTGCCACACCACACTATACGGTGGGGGCCACCTCTTGAATCTGTGGGGGCCACCTCTTGAATCTGTTGGGCTATTACTGTTATGTTTATTCTTTCCCGTAATCTGATAATATGGATAAACTACAACTTGTATGGGGAATGGGAGGAAGTGGTGGATGCCGGAATGATACCTTGCTTATAGTGATGGATAAAGTATATATATATATATATATATATATATATATATAATATATATATATATATATATATATATATATATATATATATATATATATATATATACTGGCGGTAGTGAATCTGAATTACTGAATAGGGGGACTTTGGGCCTCCAAAGCTGGTTCCAGGTGTATGGAAACCACTATAAGAAGTGTTATCAGTTCTCCATCTACTTCCGGTAACGACCCTCGACTTTCTTATATATGGATGTATGTGAGTTGGGATCGATACCGAGACACATACCTAGATATATGGGTTAGACGAGTAATAATAATAATTGATAACCGTTATGGATCTTATATTGATTCTAGACATTCCAGTCATGATTTCAGTCATGTCTCCAGTCGTGACACTTATTATGATTTCCGTGATTCCGGTTATATCTACAGTTATGATTCTTAGTATTCTTGTTATATATTCCTGTTTGATTTTCATATGATTTGCAACTCTGATTCTATACGCTTGGATTACTGTGGCATGAGATAAAGGTATCTATATGAGGGTTTCCTTGTTTGGATTATTCCTTCGATGTACTAGTCTCATGGGACCGTGACTTAAGCGTATACAATCACTTTTGCTTGTAATCAGCCTTACCTGTATTCCCTGTTTTATGATTACGTTATATCCGTTCTTATATACCATACTTGTGTTCTAACCCCTATTCATGTCTCTTAGCCACTTGGCTGTAGTTCATTTTTGTTATATGTCTTGATTCCTTGGATTTGCATATTCAGATTCCGAAGCTGGATCGAAGTGGAGTTGTCCACCATAGATCGAGCTTTCCTTAGCGAGCAGGCATCCTAGCTCCAGTTTCTTGTGCCTGGCTTCTTTTGACTCACGGGATCTTCATCCTACTCGTGAGCATTTTGTCTTTTTCTTGTATACCTTACTTTTGGACTTGTTGTGATAAAGACACATGTGATGTGTATATGTTTATCATACTGTGATGACTTTGTATTTGTACCTTTATGTTGGCATATATGAGAATACCACGCTTTGTGTTGTACTCTGATCCTTTCTTGTTGTACTGTATGCTTAGCGTATATACGTGGGAGCACTTCCTGACCTACGTATATACGTTGCAGTGACGTCCCCGTATCCGTGGAATCGGGGCGTGACAAGTTGTTTTCTGATTGGATTTTGAAAGGGTATTTGATTCTTCCTTTCTAAGGGTGGTTGATTGGATGTTAGGATGATTGTACTGAATATTTGGAAGGTTTAAATTTATTCTAGAAGTCTATAAAATCTCTAATTGTGGATAAGTTTTAGATTGTTTCATTGATTTTATCCATCTTGTATTGAGAGTTTGAGAGATTCTTGTGTGAAATTCTTTTAAACTCTATTTTTTGCTTCTCAAGTTAATCAGAATTTATTCTCCTCCCATCACAAAATCTTGTGTTCTTGTTTGTGCTATTGTTCTTGTACTGATCAAGTTATATTGTTTGCTCTGGTAAGTTACTCGGTGTTTCAACCGCAACTCTTATTGTTTGATGGTGTTTATCACAACGTCTTTGATTTGATTCTCAGAGATGGTACTTGTGTAGAATTGAAGGTTTCTGATACATCTCTCTTGCTTGGTAGGAAGTAATTCTTTGGTGAATTGATTTCATCATGTGTTTGTGTTTGTTTCATACAAATAGTGTCATAGAACCAAGCAAGTCATTTGGATTTTGGCTTCTACCACGGTTTCATGTTGCTGTGGTTTAAAGTTAATTGCTGGATCCATGTTTGAGTTATGTTAGGTTTGAGTCTCACTCACTCAAGCAGTTAGGTCAGGTTGGCTGGGTGTTAGGTTAGATTGGTTGGTAGGTTAGTTTGTGTTATGTCAGGTTTAGTCCTGTTGAAACCTGGCAAAACTTCTGGTTTAGTTTGTGGTGTGGTTTAAACTATTTTATTCAAATTGTTTGTAGCTCAAATACTCTACATTTCTGTTTCAGGACTTGCTGGACAAGTTCAGCAAAACCTCCAAATGGAACTTCATCTATAGAGAGGAACCAAACAGTAGTTGTAGCACTTCAAGTTCCAGTGGGTTTGGTTGGAGGTTGCCTGATTACAGTGTTCTTAGCAGAACCCATAGTACTGCCAGCTGATCAACTGTTCCAGCTTTGTGTTTATATTATCTCGAAAAAGAATAAAAAAAAGAGTTCATAAACCCTTCTCATTTATTATTTCCCTATCCCGTGCAGGCTACAGAAATTAAGAAATCAGCTTCCTCTCCGTTAGATTCATACAGATTCAAGCATCATATTGTTGCCTTGACAAAGCTCCGAGAATTTTGTAGTACAGTAGGTTAAACTTGAGCGGCATATTTTTTTTTGCTCTTTTGTGTATCAGCTGAAGTTTTGCGCAGTTTGGCGTTCAGGCCATATTGCTTTCAAGTATTTTGAGCGGCTCAATCTCGTAAGTATCCGTAAACAAAGCATACTTTGTAAGATATGTATATTATATTTGGTCTGGATTCTGAACAAGTGACTGTAAGAAATCTTTTTTTTCTCTCAGTATACAGAAATGTAAGGAACTTATGGACTGATGATATTACAACACCACTATTGTTCAGTATTTTTCAGATTTTAATGCTTATGGTGCACGTACACTTCTGTGCTCTTGTAACTTGATCAGGGTTTATTGAAGGGTGGTGTCTCTGCACCTACAAATTAGGTGTCACTTTGATATCAACTCCCTTGCTGACATGTGGGGCCTATTAGCCACTCATAGAGTTGACCCCACATTTCGGTCTCTAGTAATACAGACATAATAGTTCATTTGCATTACAAGGATAATTATTTTCTCTACAAGTATGCCTTTCCTAGTCTCTGTCATAATTGTAACTGGGTTGTACGTAATTTACGAATTACAAACTTTTACGCCTTTTACGACGCCCTATATTGCAAGAGAAAGCAGTCCAACATGCTCACTGAAATTTTCAGCGTTTCCTGCTCTCAAAAGAGAAAAAAGAATTAGAAGGCATAATATTGAAACTGTTGTAAACTCCGAAAATATAACACCAAAACAGAGAATTCTAGAGACAGAGTAGAAGTAGAAATTCTTATTGATTTCTGAAGTGTACATTGAAATAAATCAGGAAGAGCCTATTTATAGAAAAATTTTGGGGTACTATGCAGTCACTATGCACGCTTGTGTCATCGCTTGCCTCAGCGCATAGTGCACGCTTGCGTCATCGCTTGCATCAGCGCATAGTAAACTCATTAATGGTGCATAGTAAAGGTAGGCAGCCATCGTTTCATAACACTTCCCCTTGGCTGTCAACCTTACATGATGTCTCATTAAAAACCTTGCTAGGAAAACCTAGTGGGATAAAACCATAGCGAAGGGAAAAGAGTACATCATCTCTGTATACGTGTTCTATGCTGCCTCGTTAAAAACCTTACCCGGAAAACCCTGTGGGACAAAACCATAGTAAGGGAAAAAGAGTGCAGCCACGTACCCCTCAAGTTGACATAAGTAGTTCTTCTTCATAAGTCTCGTATATGACGCATCCCAATATCATGAATAAGCTTTCTGAGAGTTGTAGGGGGAAGTGCCTTTGTAAAGAGATCTGTCACATTATCACTTGATCAGATATACTGAATATTAATTTTCTTATCTTTTTCAAGCTCTTGGCTGAATGAGAAGAACTTCGGGGGTATATGCTTGGTACGGTCGCTTTTAATGAATCCTTCCTTCATTTAGGCGACGCATGCAACATTGTCTTCAAACAGTACTGTTGGATCTCTGTTTACTGGTAATCCACAAGTTTCTTGGATGTGTTAAGTTACAGACCTTAGCCATACACATTCTCGATTTGCTTCATGGAGTGTTATGATTTCAGCATGATTAGAAGAAGTGGCAATAAGTGTCTGCTTTTGTGAACGCCAAGAGATCGCTGCACCTCCACATGTGAACACATATCCTGTTTGAGACCTGGCTTTATGTGGATCTGACAAGTAACCTGCATCTGCATAATCAGTTATTTCTTATTTTGATCCTCTGAAATAAAACAAACCAAAATTAGTTGTTCCTCGAAGATAACGAAATACATGTTTAATACCATTCCAATATCTCCGTGTAGGAGATGAGCTAAATCTTACTAATAAGTTAGTAGCAAATGCTATGTCTGGTCGGGTACAATTAGCCAGATACATAAGAGCTCCAATTGCACTTAGGTATGGTACTTCAGGACCAAGAACCTCTTCATTATCTTCGCAAGGGCGAAATGGATCCTTTTCCACATTCAATGATCTAACAACCATTGGAGTGCTTAAAGGATTTGCTTTATCCATGTTAAAGCGTTTCAAGACCTTTTCAGTATAATTTGATTGATGCAAAAGTATTCCACTTTGCAAGTGCTCAATCTGTAAACCAATACAATATTTGATTTTTTCAAGGTCTTTCATTTCAAATTCATTCTTTAAATGTATCATTGCTTCTAGGACTTCTTTATGAGTCCCAATGATTTTAAATCATCAACATATACAACAATGATAATGAATCCGGATGTTGTTTTCTTTATAAAACACATGGGCATATAGGATTATTCACATATCCTTCTTTTAACAATACTCGCTTAAACGATTATGCCACATGCGCCCTTTTTGTTTAACCCATATAACGATCTTTGTAATTTGATCGAATATAATTCTTTAGGTTTTGAACTTAATGCTTCAGGCATTTTAAATCCTTCAGGAATTTTCATATAAATATCGCTATCAAGTGACCCATATAAGTAAGCTGTAACAACATCCATAAGACGCATTTCTAAATTTTTAGAAACTGCTAGGCTGATTAAATATCTAAACGTAATTGCATCAATTACTGGAGAATACGTTTCTTCATAATCAATTCCAGGTCTTTGCGAAAAACCTTGAGCAACAAGTCGAGTTTTATATCTCACAATCTCATTTTTCTCGTTGCCTTTTCGCACAAAAATCCATTTGTATCCTACTGGCCTCACGGCTTCATGCGTGAGAATAATAGGTCCAAATACCTTACGCTTATTAAGCGAATTCAATTCAGCCTGTATAGCGTCTTTTCATTTTGTCCAATCATGTCTATTTTGACATTCAGTGACGGATCTTTGTTCAGGATCCTCACATCCGTTAACAATATCACATGCTACGGAATAGAAAAATATTTCATCCATATTTTCATCTCATTGCGATTCTATAATCATCTTGTATTGGCATAATCAATAGAGATTTCATGATTTTCTATATCTTCAGGATTTTTCATCTCTTGATTTGTCTTATTTTGTGTTTCTTCTGGAACACATTCTTGCACATTGGGGTCGTCATGCTTATCTGCTCATTTTCTTTTTCGAGGATTTTTATCTTTGGAACTGATGGCCTACCACGCTTCAGGCGTGTCTTAGACTCATTAGTGACTTCATTCTCAGATTGTCCTTTTGAGATTTCAATTCGAGCAGGAGCATTTACAGCTAGTAAATATGATTTAGTCACTCTTTTCGTATCGGTGAACGCATCTGGTGATTGATTTGCTATTTCTTGTAAATGCATAATCTTATGCACTTCTGACTTACATTATTTTGTGTGAGGATCAAGATGCAATAAGGATGGTTCACTTCATGTAATCTCCTTCTCCAGCTGTTTCTTTTCTCCCCTTAATGCTGAAAAATTGCCTCATTGAAATGGCAATCTGCAAACCGAGCAGTAAAAACATCACCAGTTTTTGGCTCAAGATATCTTATAATAGAAGGAGATTCATAGCCGACATATATTCCCAGTCTTCTTTGAGGACCCATCTTTGTACGTTGTGGTGGAGCAATCGGTACATATACCGCACAACCAAAAATTCTAAGATGGGAAATATTTGGTTCTTGACCAAATGCTAATTGTAGAGGGGAGTACTCATGATATGCACTTGGTCTGATGCGAATTAATGCTGCAGCATGTAAAACTGCATGACCCCATACAGAAATAGGAAGTTTTGTTCTCATTATTAATGGTCTAGCAATAAGCTGGAGGCGCTTAATCAGTGACTCAGCCAAACCATTTTGTGTATGTACATGGGCAACAGGATGTTCAACAACTATTCCAATTGACATACAATAATCATTAAAAGTCTGAGACGTAAACTCACCAGTATTGTCAAGTCTAACTTTCTTGATTGTATAACAGGAAATTGTGCTCGTAATCTAATTATCTGAGCAAGAAATCTCGCAAATGCCACATTTCGAGTTGACAATAAACAAACGTGTGACCATCTATTAGAGGCATCTATCAATACCATAAAATATCGAAATGGTCCACACAGTGGGTGTATATGCCTACAGATATCACCTTTGATACGTTCAAGAAATGTAGGTGATTCTGTTTTTATTTTAGATGGTGATGGTCTTATGATTAATTTTCCTAGAGAACAAGCCTCACATGGAATTTTACTAGCTTGAAGATCTTCTGGCCCTTTAATGTATGTCCATGTGAATTCTCAATAATTCTTCGCATCATCATTGAACCAGAATGACCTAAACGATCATGCCACAGAGTTAATGTCTCTGTATCTTCTTTAACTACCATATGTGACTCTATCATATTATATATGTGTAATACAATTCTGAGGAAAGCTTTGGTAGTTTTTCTAATATGCACTTCTTTCCTGATACATAAGTAGTAAGATATATACTTCATATTTTCTTCAGTTGCAGACTGAGTATCATATCCATGAAGATATATATCATTAAAACTCAACAAATTTCTTTTGAATTTTGGTGAAAACAAAGCATCTTTTATGAAAAACTTTGTTCCATTTGGCAATATAAAGCTGGCTTTACCGGTCCCTTCAATCAAGTCTACAGGACCTGATATTGTATTGATGATTGCCTTTGTTGGTTTTAAATCAGAGAAGTACCTTTTATGTTTGAGAATAGTATGTGTTGTACCACTATCCGGTATGCAAATCTCTCCAGTTTTGGTCTTGACTTCATCATTAGAATAATCCATATCAGCTTCATGCAAAATAAATAATTTGGTGAGAATAAAATTTGAAACATATTATTATAAGTGAAATATTTCATTCAAAGATAAATTTGAAAATTACAAATAACAAAATATGATAATACAATCACATATTTAATTATCACCAGTGTCATGATGGGTTGGAAGATCAACAAAATCATCAGTAAAATCTAAAGCATCAAGATGAGTTGAATCATCCATAGGATCATCATGTTCAGTGAAATTCACTTCTTTCTCTTTTCCTTTCAAGGATGCCTTGTAAAGCTTACAAAGGTGCTCCGGCGTTCGGCACACTCGAGACCAGTGTCCTTTGGAGCTACATTTATAACAGAAATCTTCAGGATTCCGAAGAGAACTTTCACGAACATCTTTTCCTTTATCATGTCTTTCTAAATGATGCTTCTTGTGGATCGCGTTATTCTGTGAAGGATTGTAAAAACCACTTCGACCGCGTCCACGACCACGTCCACGTCCACGACCATAATTATATCCTCGTCTATAATTTTTAGAAAATGCAGCATTTGCTTCTGGAAATGCTGCTGAACCAGTAGGACGAGACTGATGATTTTTAATCAAAAGCTTATTATTCTTCTCTACCACAAGAAGAGATGAAATTAGTTCAGAATATTTTTAAAACCACGCAACCTATATTGTTGTTGCAGTGTTATATTAGATGCATGAATGTGAAGTAAGTCTTTTTAAGCATTTCTTCATCTGTGATATCCACCCCACAAAATTTTAATTGGGATACTATTCTGAACATTGTAGAGTTATAATCGCTGACTTTCTTGAAGTCTTGGAAGCGCAAAGCATTCCATTCATCACGCGTGGCAGGGAGCAAACTTCCTTTTGATGATCAAATCTTTCTTTGAGATTTTTCTATAAGACACTTGTGTCTCTTACAATGAGATATTCACATTTTAAACTTTCATCAAGATGTCTTCGGATAAAGATCGTCGCCTTTGCCTTATCTTGCGATGTCGTAGAGTTTATTTCTTTAATAGTTTCAGTGAGACCCATTGACTCGAGATGCATCTCAATATCAATAACCCAAGACATATAGTTCCTTCCCGTGATATCAAGTGGAATGAACTCAAACTTTGCAAAGTTTGACATGGTGATAACTATAACAAATATAAAAATAATTAGAATCACAACATTTTATTTCACAATAAAGTAGAAAAACTTACATGTCAATCATAATAGCTACAAGTAAAAGAGGGAAGGCGAAAATTAAAATTAAAAGGTCCAGGTAAAATTCACTCAGATCCCTATCTACAAGAAAAATGATAGAAGCATTGATGATGATGACGGCAATAATAAACTTCAAAAATAGGCTAAGCATCTTGCGAAAAACTCGAACACAAAGCTTCTGGAGATGATGAAAAATTTTGAGAATGAAGAGAGATTGAGAGATGAGTTATGTGATTTAGAATTTACCAATTTATAGGGTGAAAACTAGCCGTTTTATAGCCGTTGGGGTTTATAGCCGTTGGGGGAGAGAGAAAAGCAATTTGGATTTTATATAATTAAATATTGCAATTAAGGAAATAATAAAATAAATGCATTGTACTACATATATTTATGAGATACAATATAGGCACGCCACTCTACTTGGTGGGTGTTTTGCATACATAATTAATAAAGTAATAATTATTGAAATAAACATTGTCACACCACGCTACTCGGTAAACCTTTCAGTGGGTGTTTATACAGATATAAATAACAGAATAATAAAATATACAATATTAGTAGCTTGGGGTTTAATCCACGCAAGTATCAAATTGGAGGTTAGTAAAGATATCATAATCACATCACTTTACTATAAATAAGTGGCAGAGCCTCTTTCATTATAGATGTGGTGTTATATGAACATAATCAATATAATAATCCAGTTTTCATAATCACATCACATTTCTATAAATAGGTGGTAGAGCCTCCTTTCATTATAGTAGTGTGTTATACGAATATTATAAGTATAATAACTTGAGATTGTAGAGGTAGAGGCTGAGACTTGTGATAGGACTTTTCCTTGAATAATGGAAGTAGAGGCTCGTGACAAGTTTTACCTTAAGCTAATGGAGGCAGAGACTTGTGTGGTAGAACTTTTTCCCTGAGCTGACGGAGGTAGAGACTGGGGACAGAACTAGAGTGATCGTGCTGATAACGTGTTGTAAAACTCCGAAAATATAATACCAAAACAGAGAATTCTAAAGACAGAGTAGAAGTAGAAATTCTTATTGATTTCTGAAGTGTACATTAAAATGAATTAGGAAGGACCTATTTATAGAAAAACTTTGGGGTACTATGCAGTCACTATGCACGCTTGCGTCATCGCTTGCCTCAGCGCATAGTGCACGCTTGCGTCATCGCTTGCATCAGCGCATAATAAACTCATTAATGATGTATAGTAAAAGTAGACACTCAATCGTTTCATAATGGAAACATGAAAAGATTCAAGGACTTGGTCAATCAGCTCAGGTTACCTCACAAGTCAAAGAACAATTTTTGGATCCTTCCCAGTTCCTGTATTTGCAAGAGAGAAGCCGTACAACTCAATTTAAAAAATGGAAAAAAAAGGGGAGATGGCGGGGTTGAATGACCGAAGAGGATAAAACTCTTGCATCGGAAACCAAAATAAGCACGGTTCTTTTTAACGGCGCCAGCCGCTTCTTTTCTCGACAGAGCGTGGTGCCGTCACCTTCCCATTTGTCGCCTGTAGAACCTCCTCGCGTCCGATCACCTACCGTGACTGGCCTCAATCATTAGATATCTTCTTCTTCTTCTTCTTAGCTCGCTCTCTCTCTCTCTGCCCCCTTCGCATTCCACGACATAATAAATAAATTCTAGGTGTTTCCTTTTCTTTTCCTCTTTAAATCTCTCGAGTTTCCGTTGGATTTCCCGCTATAATTGGCGGGTGGCCATCGGAGACCAATCGACTGGAGGCGAGGGATCCGATTAAGGTACGGTTTCTTCTTCTTTCTACTCTACTTGAGCTTCGGTTCTTGTGTGCTGTTGAGATCTAGGGTTTTTATTTTGATCACTTGTTACTGAAGTAGAGCTTGATTTTGTTTAGGGACTGTAATCTAGTGTTGATTGTTAGAAATTTTGGTTCTCTTGCTTGTGAGTGAGTTCTTGATTGGTGGATGAGTGAATTAATCTAGAGTCTGGGTTCATTTGTTGAATTTTGTATGAGAATTTTAGGTTTAATTGAAATTAAAGTTTTATTCTTTTGGTTGGAAGAGTGTGATTCTTGTGCTTTCTTTAGGTTTTATTCTTTAGGTTTAATTGAAACGAGAGCTCTGATGGCGAGTTTCGGTTGCTCTTCTATAGATTTGGATTGAGATTTTACACCAGAAGTAAACGCTACAGTCCTTTTCCGCTATTATTTTCTTTTTGTACCTTTTTTCAAAACTCAATGTGGATTATTTCTCTTGTTTGTGAGCTGTCAAAATCAAATTGGCTGTGGTAACTCGTGAAAGTCTCAAAGTACGACTGTATGATAGCTCGCCAAAAGGATTAACCAAGTTTGTCAGTCTGACTGTTGATCTCTAATGAGATTTCTAATGAGTCGGTGCAAATTCCTGGCGGAGTCAAATATGACTGCCACTTCGCATGTACTAAGGTCACCTTAGCATTTAATGGAGTTACCCTTTCTATTATGCAATTTTTGTTTATGTAGCCCACGAACAACTCTTGAATTTCCTTTAGGCCCTGTTCTGAAAAGCAGGGAAATGGGGAATAAGAGGGTATAAGCACTAATATTTTTCATATACCTGTCAAACACCAAAAGTTTGCTTGGTATTAGTTTATGCGTATTATAACCTAGAGCCTTCGTATACCGAAAATTTTGGTCATAAGTAATGAAGGAAGGTAGCTTATGACCAGTTGTATTTTCTTTTTCTCAAAATTGTTCTAATATCCAAAAATCAAACCAAACAGTACCAAGTATAAGACCTGGTTATACCCTTTCGATATTATGCCTTAGAGGCACAAGTGTTGTACCCAAAAAATGAGTATAGCCTTAGGAATTAGTATCCATATGGGACATTAAACCAGGAAGAGTCTAGATAAGTTAAAGGATTTTCTTTAAGGAATCATGTCCATGATTGAGGCAAGAAATAACCAAAAGAACCAATTTGAATGGGAAATTTTAGGTAAATTGAGTAGACTAAATATGATAGAAAGGAGAGAATGGTCGACGGTCGCCCAACATCTTTTGTCATGCCCAATATCTCTAGAATAATGAAGCGCAGAGTTTCTTTTATCATTATTTAGCCTGTTGGCTTTGCAGTCTGCAAAGTTTAGTTTATTTTTTTTGGTAGGTATGAGTTTACAGACTGTGGCTATGGGTTGCTTGCGATCAATAACTACCAATAATTATAGTCTGCAAATATGAGGTTCATATTAGAGAAGTCCAGCCCGACTATATTTTTGTGAACTGCAGCTATCTTCAGTCTTTGGTCTCTAGAACTGCAGTTATGATACCTGTGGATTGGAAGCCCAGCACACCTAAGTTTGATAGGCGTCTTAACTGCAGAAAAGTGCAATTGGAAGAACTAACTGCAAAGCCAGATAGGTTTTGTGGAAATACCACAAAGTTCAGGTCTTACTTTATTTTTTAAATTATTTGTATTATCAAATGTTAATTTCGTACATATTTCTTTTGTGGTGTTGAGATTTTTCCTATATTGTTTAGTTTTTTGTGCCTCTGGTGGATCTTACTGTTGTAGAATGGGAATGCAGAAGAAGAAAGAGGGAAAGAAATTAGTGAATTTAGAGGAAGAAAGAAGAAGATAAAGATAGATTTAGGCTTCAGCACCGGGAGATCTCTCCCACTCTGCACGTTACCATGCAAAAATTAAATTTGTATAGCAAATCATCATGCTTCAACAAAAGAGAGTTTAACTTAAATCATTATAGTGTACCCAATGAATTACAAGTATTGGCTTAAATAGGCTCACAGACTAAGAAGTTCCCCATCACAACCGATGTGGGAGTAAATAAATAAAACAAAACAGACATGATTAAAGATACTACTAAAGTAGTACCCATCATTTTCCCCAGCTTAAAAGCATTCATCTTCGGTGAATGCGGTAATGGCAAATAGCAAGCATGGCGGGTCGAACTGAACTTTCTCCTCAGATGTATCATCTCAATCGGGCCATGATGGAGGTCAAGGAGCCAACATTTGTGTCACTTTTGAATCAAGGTGGTGGAGGTAGAACGGGCTTCCGTGATGGATAAGTAGAAGTCGACGAAAGCTCGAATAAGGAACAAGCAGCAGGAAAAAATAACTCATCCCTCTGAAAACTGAACTAATACTAGGATCTCATGGATGTCCAACTTGTCGGTAATGGAAGCAGAAACACTCCTTTTTAGAATCCTATGGGTCCTGTACACCAAGCGTGCAACTTTTTCTTGCATCTCAGAGTAACTCGTGACAATCACCTCGCTGTCAATTGCAAATTCCTGCAATACACTATATGGACATACATAAAAATTGTAGTTATCATTGCAATTTGCTAACTGTCTAGTGATATTATCAAATGCAACATGTAAATGCAAGTAGTAGATTTTCTAAGCATAACTTCTGAAGATAAGGAAAGGGATACATAGGATTGCCTAGGAAAAGGTGCAACAGACTCTGTTAGTGGGATACCAAATTCAGGATAAATTTTTAAACACCCACTAAAAGAAGAAAATCATAAACTTCTCGATGGATCATAGTAAAGAACTGTAAAGGCTGACTAGAAGGATGGTAACTAAAAATAGCCATTGTAGACTCAATTAGTGGCTCACACTCAACATCACTAGTGTCATTATCATGAGTATGGATATTAGTAGGTATAAGTATGTTAGACTTGACTCGCACATCACATCGTTACTGATACTCTTAGAAAACTCATGAATTTCATCAATAATCTGAGTATCAGAATTGATTAGTGAATTCTTAACGACACTAGTAATATTGAAGGAAACATAAACATCCTGAACTCTCGAGTCTCTAACATCATGACTATGAATGCTATTAATATGCGACTCTCTCCTCATGATTATATCATTTTAATGTGGAATTACAGTCCTGAGCTAGCCTGAGTATAAGGTCAAATTTATTTAGCATGCGGTCGAGGTTCTCTTTCATGTCTACTCGACTAGCCAAATGAGTGTGCACTAATACTAATGCACGACAAATAAACTCACAGATGCAACACGAATGCTAGATTCAAACAAAGCTAAATGAATGCACTAAATGATGAGAACTAAAACTTCATAAAAGGTACAAGTTCTAATGCAAAGAAAAATGCAATCCTAAATAATGATAATGACGCACGGATGCAAACACTAGGAGAGAGCAAATAACAATTCAACTAGCAATTTCTAACTATCCAATAGTAATTGCAAAAGAATTTAACAATGACAAATTAGCTCAAGTTAGGAGTCACCTGAGGGGTGAGTCGTTCACACCCAACTGTAGATTTCTCTAAGGCTCAGTAGGGCGTGTTTGGATTCATGAAAGTGAGAGGAAATAGGAAGTGAGAAGTGGGAGTGAGAAATGTGAAAGTGTAGTGAGAAATTGGGATTTGTGAAAATAAGTTCGGTGTTTGGTTGTACTTGAAATCACTTAGAGGGGGGTGAATAAGTGATAATGCTAATCTAATGAACTAAATGCGAATTTAAAAACTAATTACAACAACACTTAATACAACCAACGAGTGTAGCCGAATTCCCAGTAAAGGGCTCTGAACTAACTCCTCTTGATTCCTGAATAAGAGTTGAGGCGCTATGTAAAGCTCTTGTGGTTAAGTATAAGTGAGGCACACAAACACACAAGCATGTATAGATATAGCAAATGAAACAATGCACAATGTAAAGAGAGAGAAGGTAGAGTCAATGGATCAAGCGCAAACAACAAGATTTGTTTCGAGGTTCGAGCACCCAGCTCTACATCCCCGCCTTCACCCAGAAGGATTTCAAATCCACTAGCTTGTCCACACAGGACTCCCACACAGGGAACCTCCACGAGGATTGGGGCAATACAATAACTAGGAGTACCCAACTCCTCTCTTTACAACAACAACCTCTCACTAGAGGCTAAGCACAAGCCACAAAACTATCACCTCACAACTTGAGGGATAAGCACAAAGCTAAATAAGGATCACCTCACAACTTGAGGGATACAACCCAATTGCACAACCTCCTCAACACTATGAGGGAAAGGCACAAAGCCAAGCAATGATTAGGGTTTACAACTTGGTGAAAAAAAGACCACAAACCGATTTCTTTTCCCACAAACACAAAGACCCTATAGATAGGATAAAATGAAGCTCAAGTGTGTGAAAAACTAAAGGAATAGAAAACAAATTACTTAAAGAAAATCCTTGGAAAAAACTGAAATCAAGATAAAGAAGTTGAATCAAAAACACTTTTCCCAAAAATACTTTTCTTTGATTTTCCAAACCCTAGAAAAACACCAAATAGATCGTAAAGATTTGAGCCCAAAAACTTCTTTTTGATTGCTGTAAAACACTTGTAAGATCAGAATTTGCTCTCTAAAAACTTGTTCAAAACTATTAAGATAAAACTCATTTATAGCTTTTTCAAAGAACTAGCCGTTGAAGCCAAATATGGTCAGATTTGACCATCCGGTGACCGCCCGGTCGACCGACCAACGGTCGAAATTTGACCGTTTGCTGCTACCGGTCGACCGCCCGGTCGACCGGGCCCTGAACCAGAGAGCAACGGCTCTCTGGCCGGTCGACCGGAGCAACCCGAGAGTGGGTTGCTTTCAGTCAGTCGACCGCTCGGTCGACCGGCTTAATGGGCAGGCCAGCGTGCACATTCTTGTGCACGTCGGTCGACCGGTCCGGTCGACTGGCAGGCTATATTATGGGACAGAAAACTAAGGTTTTTAATGTCTAAAAATTCCCATAAAATCTCTAAAATTTCACAAAAATAGTTTTATCATTATACATTGAAATACAAACTTGTGTGAAAAATTTCAACACAAATTTCAAACATTTAGAACCATTTTTTTGTTATGGAAATTTTACCGAAAACCAAAAATCGTATTTTCTAAAACTTGGATTTTTCAAATGAAAATTCGTTTTGTCCAAAACTCATTCAAATACAAAAATATGATATTTAAACAACTTTAAGCATGTTGTATTTGGATATAATCCAATATACACTAAAGATATATATATATATATATATCATTGTTTTTGACAATAGATCTGAAAATATGTCTTGTTCCAAATACATAAATAGGTATATCAATGTAAGTTTGTTTAAATAGTTGAAGTATAGATGTATATATAGAAATATCTAATATACATTTAAACCATGTAAACTTGTATTGATACTTAGGCCTGTTTGTTTCGTTGCAAAACGTCGCAAGTCGTAAGTCGTAAAATGATAATGGAAAATGTGAACTGTAGCAGAGAAAATATATTGTGTTTTACGGTGTTTGGTTGATAAAGTGAAGTGTAAATGGAAAAGTATATTGTGTTTTACGGTGTTTGGTTGATAAAGTGAAAGTGTAAATGGTAAAGTATATTGTGGTTTTACGGTGTTTGGTTGGAATGTAAAAGTGTAAGTGGAAAAGTTGACCACAAAACTAACTGTAGCAGTGATTTAAATATTATAAATACTATTAAATTAAATCTACTATTGCAAATTAAATTGTATTAATAAATTTGAGATAAAAAATTAATAATCTTAATATTTTATTTATAACAATAATATTAATAAAATATTAGTATAAATAGTAAAATATTACTAAAATATTAACTAAATAAATAATATAAAATTTTAAGAAAATCTAAAGAACATTAATAAAATTTTAAGAATACTAATAAAATATAAATATTAAAAAATGTTACAACAATAATAAAATATAGTTTATAATATTATAATATTAAAAATACTTGAAAATTATTATAATATAAATTTATTATAATATTATTTTAATATTATAGAAATATAAAATTAATAAAGTAAAATATAATTATAATTTAATAATAAATTATCATTAGTATTATTATACTGAATTATTATTACAATATTAACAATAAAATATTAATATAATAATAAAATATATTATGATATTAATAAAGTAATTTTTATATTAAAAAATAAATAATTAAATATATAGTAATTTATATTAAAGTATAATACTGTTATATTAATAAATATTAACTCTAAATAAAATAATAAAAAATGGTATAAGTATTAATAAATAATAAAATATTAAATTAAAATATTAAATTAAAATAGTAAAATATTAAATATTAAAACAATAAAAAAGTTAATGATTAAAAATATAAAATAATTAAATAATTAAATAAGAATTGAACACTATTAAAATATTAAATATTTAATAATATTTAATTATATATTGATTATCAAGTAACTGTTTTGAACTGTAAGTGTACTACAAGTGAGAGTTACATGACCACAAAATTAACTGTAGTAACTGCAAGTGGGAAAATATGAGTGTAAAAGTGAGATTTACATGACCATAAATTTAACTGTAGCAACTGCAAGTGGGAAAAGAAGAGTTGCAAAAGTTTTGCATTTTGCAAACGAAACCAAACAAGTGTAAAATGTAAAGTTACAAAAAATTTTGCATTTTGCAAATATTTTGCAAGTTACCAAACACGCCCTTAGCTATTCATAAAACCAAGATCGGTTAAATCAAAAATCGAAAACCGAATCCAAAACATGAAACGTGTGTTGTGAACTTAAGCATATCACACTATTCTAATCTTTACAAATGGATCTAAAACAAAAACTAAACTAGGTACCGAAGTCTTCTTGATGAACAAGTCTTCAAGCCGACTCGATCCAAACTCGATCCAAACCACTCCTTTGTTGAGCATATCATGATCACGGTTTGAAAAGGCTTCAAAACTTCTTAGCTGAAGCAAATCACCAACTAATATCTTGGTAATGATCTGAAACTAAAATCATAAGATTATTAGTACACATAACTACATGAGTTAATCATCATCATCAAAACTAGAGTGGAAGGCCTCTGGGCCAACAATCTCCCCCTTTTTGACGATGACAAAACTCATGGAGTTATATATGCATGGATTAAAGTTAAGCTTCAAAGAAGCTCCCCTTAATTCATGCATAAGAATAAATAATAAATATATGCAATGAATATCAAACATGAAAATGCATAGACATGCATAAACAAGATACCAAATACAAAAACATGCTCTTGATACCAAACATGAAATGCATCATGCATAAAATGTGCTCTAGATAAAAACATGCTCTTAAATAATGCTCTTGATACCAATTAAAACAAGCTCTTGATATCAAAAAAATCAAACTAACTAAACTATATTCTTAAAACAAACACATTTGATACCAATATTGATATCAATATAAAAACATGCATAGTCATAGAAACATGCATATAAACTCAAATAATTCTCCCCCTTTTTGTCAATCATCAACAAAGAGGTCCAAATAAATAGTCCAACATGATACCAATTAAAAACATAGCAATATAAGTGAACCATGATAGAAAGATAATCAATATAAAAATTCTTGTCATCAATGATACCAATTGAAAGAAATAAATCAATAGCACCAATTGAAAGTAAGCAAAATCTTGATACCAATAGTGAGTAAACAAATAAGCATCTTGATACCAATTTTACCAATTGAAAGTATTTTTCCTTTTAAACATATGATATCAAATTAAAAAAACAATATCCATTTTTCAATCACATTTTTCATTATAAAGGAGGGGAGTGGAAATTAAAGGTAAACAAAATACCAATTGAAAGATAAAATACGAATTTTCTCCCTCTTATGAAATACTAAATAAAACAATGCATAAGCTTGTATAGGTACCCATTGAAAACTTAATCAATTGAAATATGATAGTCATTAAAACTCAAGCTTAGCAAAACCAAAATTTTGTAATATTTTTGAGCACAAATAAAACATATATATGTATGAAAATTAGATACCAATCGAAATTGATACCATTTGAAGTGAAAGTATACATACAAAAAGATATATGAGTATACGAGAAATGTCAATATTGATACCAATTGAAAAAGTCCAATGATACCAAATTGAAATAATAATAATATCAAGTGTATACCTCATATTACCTACCACCCATTTCATGCTCAAGTTTAAAATGATTTTCACTATAAAGCATACATGTGCATGGTCTCCCAACCAACCGCCCTTAAGGGTAGGGTGTTTTCAAAAATAGGTTTGAAAGATATAGTATGTATGAAAACTTCTACCAAACGAAGAATCCCGCAACTAGTTAAATGGAAAAATTTGTAAACTAGTACGAAATCCTTCAAGTAAGGAATAAAACAAAAATATTTCATGAAACATGAAATTCACATGATAGCCAACACTCAACGACAATGAAGCATGAATATGACTCATGAAAATAAGCATGAGTAAACAAGAAAGGTGAGTGTTCAAATAAAATGTGAAGAACATAATCATGAAAGGTAGGCAATAAGCTCATTATTCCTTAAAACACGAAATTCATCAAAACTAAATTTTCATTAAAAAAAATATATACTTCAAGGCATATGTATGTCTTATACAAACTAAAATATACATACATATCCAAATATAAACGAGTCCACAAATGTATTTGCATGAAGGCACGTGGCTCAAAGGATGCATATGCATAATCAATAGTTTGGACAAGATGGACATATACATGAAGTTAAACATATGAATCATAAAACATGTCAAAAATGGGAATGCAAGTTAAAATGCAGGAATCATCAAAACTAGACTATACTAGCACATCTAATGGGTTCAAATAAGCGTTTAAGCACAAACATATAATGATCTATTTATGGCCTACTATATGTACAAGTATATATCCTAGTTTTAATGAAAACTAACATTTAAACAAGTCATCAAATCATGAAGCATAAAATGAGACATAAATCAACATGATAA